>CAJPEX010002656.1:0-22253 GCA_905338405.1 Notodromas monacha
GTGGATTGAATATATTTGAAACATATATTTTTATTGAACTCGAACGTTTATTTATACCTCGGTTTACGGACAACAGCCCACAAAAATAATCCAATTTTGGCTGGCAATGGGAAAGAACCCTCCACCGTCCAAGGGTTAATGACTCCCCAGGGCACACCACCATCCTCCATCACATCATTGATGTCCCGCCAGACCAACAACCAATTGTTCTGAAAGCCTACCAGACCCCCTGGTCACAATTGCCACATTTCAACCATAACTTGACAAAATGTTATGCATTGCTGTTAGCCAGGAATCCAAAAGCCAGTGGTCTGCTTCTATTGTCATTGTCCACATAAAGAAAGGCAAGGAACACTTCTGCATCTACTTCTGGCAACTCAACAAGGTCACTGCACCCAACCCATACCCCATGCTCTACTGAGCTGCAAGACTGGCTCCTCCATGTCAAATACTTCACCTCCTTTGAATGGCGCAAGGACTACAGGCATATTCCATGGAGAGATTTACCAAAACAGCCTTCTTTGCCAATCAATGCCAATATGAGTTCCTTTGCATGCCCTTTGGTCTCCCCAATTCTGGTGCCACCTTCTATCAGACCATGGATGCCATCTTATGCAGCAACCCCACCATTGCCTGCATGCTTTGTTGACAACATACTCATCTCCTCCAAGACAGCTAATGCACACCTTCACACACTCTGCCAGGTCTTTGATTGTCTCCATGTACACCACATACACCTGTCCAGAAGTAAATGCTCTTTTGCTCAGTCTGACACTGTCTTCCTGGGTCACCTTCTGAATGGATTTGGGGTGTACATCACAGACTCCTATATCAAAGCCACCCAGGCTTGACCTCCACTCTCTTCCCTTGCTGACCTTGAGTGATTCCTTGCTTATTTCAATTTCTTTATAGCCAACATGGCCACAATGGCAGAGCCACTTTTCCAATTGAAATCCCCTCTTTGGGGCAATGTGAACAAAGCCCTCTTCAAACCATCCACCTGGACTCCTGCTCATCAACATGCCTTTGACACCCTGTGGGGAGCTCTTTTGTCCAAACTTGTTCTGCAAATGACTACAATACTGTACAGTGTTTTTAATTTCTCTGAGAAAAAATTTGTAAAAATAGTCTTGTGAATCCCTTGTGCCTCTCCTTGTGAGTCTTGTGTAATTTGTGTGTGTTTTTTCAAAGCTTTTTGAGCTCATACAGTGTTCAGCAATAAATCAGTGAACTGAAACTGACAGGAATAAGAAATAAAAGAGGCAATATTAGAATGTTTTGGTGGATAGGGTGCGCAATTGCTTTTGTACCTTTAACCCTTGGGCGGCAAAGTCCCCCAAGGGTTAAAGGTCTCCATGTACACCATTTTTTTCATCTCATCCCCGGATTAGTTTTATTATTTTCAGCCTCTTGGCCCTTTCATTTTGGGCATTAGAAGAAGGGTTCCCATTTAGAGGCCACAAAAGATTAGCAGAAAAAGTCCAACTTCGGGAAATCAGAACAACACATTTTTGCCGGACAAAGTCCAACTTTGCCCTAGGCCACCTGGGTGGCTGTCATGGCCTTCAATAAAATTTAAACCTGGGCCCACCCAAGAAAATCTGTACTTTGTACTGCAATGGGAAAGAACCTGTCGCTGCAGAAGGGTTAAATCATTTGTCAAATAAATGAAAGTTTTGTTATTAATTTTGTTAATGCTGAACAATTAGCCCTTGGGTGGCAAAGTCAGACTATTTTTGCAAATTTTTTTTTCACGTCAGGGAAGAAAAGAAAAAAATGGCAACAGGGAGATAATGAAAAATTCTGGAAAAATCTCAATGCTTTTTTCTTTTTGCTCAGAAAAATTTTGCCGGAGAATAAAAAAATTGCCATGTTAAGCAACAGACTTTTCTTGGATTAATCCCAACTTTGCCTCAGCCAACCTGGAAGGGCTTTTCTGACATTCAGAAAACTGAAAACACCCCAGGAAACAAAAATAATCTGATTTTGGCCAGCAATGGGAAAGAACCCTCTGCCATCCAACGTGTCCGGTCAGCTGTCAGTTGGTCAATTCACGGTGGCACACCTGCCGGTCGTCAAGTGCCAGTTGGTCCAACTGCCAGCCAGGGCAGTTCTTGGCCCCGCCAATCCCCAGCCCACCAAACTGAGGTTTGGTCACCTGATTGTTGGGGCACCCAAACAATCGGGTGACAAGAATCATGTGGATTTTTTTTCAGAATTCAGTGAGCAGAATGGCATCCTACCACAGATTTTTTTTTCAAAATTTCAGCAATACTAGGTTAGGTTAGATTAGGTCAGTTCATGTTATGTTAGGTTAGGATATGTTAGGTTAAGTTAGGTTGGGTTTGATGAGTTTTTTCTTTTTGTGAAAATTTTTATAAGATGAAATTTTGTAAAAAAAAAAAAATCTGTGGTAGGATGCCATTCTGCTCACTGAATTCTGAAAAAAAATCAGCGTGATTCTTGTCACCCAATTGTTTGGGTGCCCCAACAATCGGGTGACCAAACCACTTTTTGGTGGGCTGGGGATTGGTGGGGCCAAGAACTGCCCTGGCTGGTGGTTGGACCAACCAGCGCTTGACGACCAGCAGGTGCGCAACCGTGATTTGAATGACTGGGAGATGACCTGGTACCGCCATCCAAGGGTTAAACATATTACAGTATACAGTACAGTATTAAGATCCTGTAAACTGATAATTCTATACTCTCCATTATGAAAATGGTTTCAGGGATGAGCTGTGTTTGTTGAATAATCCTTTCTTGAATATGATTTGTCATGCAGGATGTTTTGGATACAAAGAAAAGGCAAATTTGTCCCTCTCCCATGTCTAAACTACCATTCCCAACAATTTTATTGAAAGTAATATGCTGAAAAGCCATCAGAAAATTCTCCCCTCTATGAAAAAAATTTAAATTATGTATTGGTTTAAAATTCAAAATTTCAAACAGATGATAAATGAATATTTTTGAACTAATGCTAAACATTATTTCTGAATGGTTTGTACATTTAACATTTATCTGGGAACAGGCTGAAGTTTTTGCTTTAAATTGGTGCTCAGTAATTAGTTTGAGCTTTGTCATTTCGAAAATTATTAATATATTCATCATTCAGGCATTTTCAATATGCACTACAATGTATTTTTCTTTTAATAATCATACAGCAAATTATTTTATTGGCTGGAATGTATTACTGTAAATGTATGTGTGGGGATTGTGGGAAAATTTTGAAAACCTTTATGGATATGCTGAAAAGTGGGAAATGAAGCTTGCATATCAATCAATCAAAAGCTCAGGCCAGCAATTATACGTAGTTTTTGAAAATAAAAAACCAATCAAGAAGATGACGACGAAAGCAAGTATTCAAACCCAATGTGGGTTAGATTTTAATTCCAAGTACAGTGCCCATACAACATCAAATGTGCAACTCGCCAACAGCAAAGAGGCAAGGTCATTGACCCATTTCATCTTCCCAGAAAAAAAAGGTAAAATAATAAACATGTAGGCATCAGAAGCACAGGAAAGATCTTTGGAAAGGACCCTCTGCTCCCAACTGTCCCTTTTATATATCCTCGACTAGGAATTATGAACAATTTCTCAAAGGCAATTGCTATGCTCTCCTTCTCTGTATTGCACAGCAACAGGGGCAGCAGCAGGCATTCAACCGTGTCCACCGCATTACGTAAGCCGGACTTTTGCCACAAATAATCGCCCTCGACTTATTCTCACTCTCTCTGACGAAATTCCGCGCATCAAAAAGCTTACATGCAGCTCTTATATGTGTGCATGTATCTATGCATTTTCTATACTGTATATATATATATATCTATACATGGGACGCCCTCAAGCTATGATTACGATAGTTCATGGCAAAGAATATCCACGCCAATCGAGGGGGGGGGGGGGGAGATCGGGCGATTGGCCGCGGCTAACGGATCAACACGTTTAATGGCGAACTGCGGATTTCATTCTCTACTTTTTCAAGGTTTCTTCGTTGTTGGTGCTGAGCTTATTGTTACTTCAGAGTTCAGATGAAGTTTTTTTTCTCTGTTCATCATGTACAGTATTTCTTTCTGTTTGGGACTGACTGATGGGATGATTCAACCCTTTGGCAGTAATTTTATTGGATTTCTTTCATTTTTTATGCAGAATTTCATAGCTGCATATTCGGATGAAAAAAAAGAAAAACCAGGACTCCTTCATCCAGGGAATTCAGGAGAAAAATCATGATGTATCGTTTCTTAACCCTGAGATTGCAATGGGTTTATTTCCATCCTACAACAGATTTGGAATTTTCCTAGGGGATAGGGTTTTCACTTTGGCTGAAGTTCACTGAAATACCTCCAGTTTGGAAAGGTCTGCATCAGGATAAAGCTGCGTGAATAAATTCCAGTGTCTTACAAAACCCACAATGCCACTTCTACCCCAGGAATGAAGGACAAAATACCATCCACTTACCCATTTTTTTTTCAGGCACCCTTTTCTGCTGGATAAAATAAAGATAAAATGAACTTTTTCTGAACTTAGACCTTGGTTTAACGATGTAACTTTCACAATTTTCAGTGTTCATGAGCATAACATTTTGCAAGAAATATTTCCAATTTTCCTGGACAAGGGTGGAAGGGCAGAAAAATGTTCTTTATAAGAAGAAACCTCAAGGCTGAGCTTTTGTTTTATTCCCTTGCCTGGGTTAGTTCCATTATTCACAAGTCTTCCAATTTTGGATCCGAATGAAGGTATCCCATTCATAGAGGCCAAATGAACAGAAAAAATAAAACTTTGAAGAGTAAACTGAAAAGTTTCTTCCTGTTTTACTTGAAAATATCAAAGTGGAGGTGATGATGAACATATTTTTTGATGAAGTATTACCAATATCCTTGATTGGAAAATATGTTAAAATCCAAGAATTTTCGACACCTATTGAAGTTGCTGCTGCCTATGCCGAAGAGCAAAAGTGGCAACAAAAGATATTGATATTTTTTCACAAAATACGGTGCAAAAAAGAAATTGAAGACTCTTTTTCACGGTCAAATTTTCACCAACAGTGATTTCACGTAACAGATGATTCCAAGGGGAAGAAAAATCTTCGACTTTGAAATCTATCCACGGTGTTGTTCGTTGGTCATTTTATGACGCAATGGCACTTTCAGTGAATTGTCTGGGAAAGCAAGTTTAGCTGTGAGAACCCGACCCCCGCCGGAAAATTGTTTTGAGCACAGCTGGCAACAAAGCAAAAAAATCAATCAGCTGGTTTTTCCTTTTTCTTTCATTGTCTGAGTTTTCATTAGTGAAAAGCAAGGTATTCATGCCGGGAAATTTTGTAACTCACCCTTGGCCGAGGAAAAAATGTCGTAATAAACAGTAGAAATCGAAAACTTCGCATTAACTTCAATTTATTTCACCACAGCGCGGTTTCGGAGGTTATCAAGGGCGAAAATACAATGGATCATCTATTGGATTGTCAATGGTCTGAAAAGTGAAGCCAAAAAGAAAGCGAAAAGAAAAAAACAAAGTTTGAAAAATGGAACTTTGAACGAATCACGAATAGGAAAGATTTCAATCGATTCGATATTCTCCTATAGCTTCTATATACGGAAGTTTGAAAAAAGTCTAAAATTAATTTCAGTTTCAAAAAATCTATAACACCTTTGTCCTCAGCAAAATGTCGTCTGTTCCGGTCATCTATATGAAGAAGTTTTCAATATTTTTCCAAAAAAAATTGAAATATGAAAAACCCTGAAAGATGAATGTTCCATTAAAGTTCCAGCAGTAATAAGCGTGAAAACCGTTCGTTTGTTGAAATTTATGGAAAATACAAGACTGCATGAAGATCTTAAAAAAATCTCTAAAATTTTTCTGAGAAAAAATCGGTCATTTTCACGCAACAAAAAACTTGTTAATAACTCAATAAAAACACAACATCCAGAAATCATGAGCAACAGTAAACGATGAAAGACTCCTTTCACAAAACCAGACTAGACTAGTGAAAACAAACAATTTCAATAAAATCTTGGTAACCGTATCAAGGCATTGCAATTTCAATCCCGCAGAATATCAGCGATTGTGTCCTGTTTCACCAGTTTCTCTGCAGCACATTCGATAATGTCAGCTCCTTCATTTGCCGAACCATCTAAAAACAAAGAAAAAAGATTATTTGAGGCCCTTCCAATGTTTGAAAGATCAAGGATTTATTCCGGAAATGCAAAAAAGTATTGCTTCAATTTTCAGTGTAAAAAAAAAAAACCAGTTTGACTGCTGTGAAAATTGTACCACAAAATATGTGCCCAAAAGAATCCCCTGGCATTTATTTTAAAGCTGGATTTTTCTGCCTATGCTTATTGAATTCTGAATGCTTTATGATACCTGCAACTATTCATGATAGATGCAATGAATTTAAAGTATAATGGGAAAATGAAGTCATATATCATATGAAGAGGTATAACGTTATCTTCAAAAATTTTCAAAGCTTTTGTGTGCATCCAACAGTGTATTTCCAACAGAGTTTGGATTTTTAAATTTTCACAACAGTTTCAACAGACAAAGCCAAAGATGGAAATAATTGAAAATTGATAATCTTTTTTGACTGATATTCAAGTCAAAAATGTAATTCTGATGTATTTTATTTCAAAAATATGTCAATTTGTGTGTTCAAAAATGTGGTGCAAGTATCGTTCAAAGACAATGTTTTTATCTAACTAGTAAATACGGAAAAGTTCAGTGTTCAGATCTATACTTCACTTGTATAGTTGCAGGTATGTAAAACAGTGGAAACTTGCAATTTGACCACTCCACAATTTTACCCTTACCTGCCAATGGTTTATGGTTAAATTGTGGGGCACCACCTGTACATGGGCAGTAAATATGGTGAAGTATAATCTTATCCAACAAATCTCATTACAAAAATAATCAAAGCCATTCTATGGCCAAATATAGCCACAATGTTTAATGAGACAATTCGTATATATTTTTACAACTAAGGTGTTTTTCAAATCCTAATGGCTATCATGTTATGGAATTCCACTATTCTCAAAAGGAATGACAGGAAGTTTAATATTTATCACAATCAGGGGATAGTGTGCAAGAGTACACTTACCCTCTGTGTCCAGAAGAGCTGGAACTGAAGTGCTTATGAGGCCAGCCAGAGGAACTGGAGGAACTGTGGCCATAGTGTGGGTAGTGGTGGCCATAGTACCCATGTCCATAGTGACCATGTCCATGGTGTCCCCAGCCACCATGTCCATAGCCATGATGTCCATACCCACCATGACCATAACCATACCCATGGTGGTGCTTCTTATACTTCTTGTGCTTCTTGCCATGTCCATATCCATGACCCCATCCACCTCCCCAACCATGGCCGCTGCTGCTGCTGCTGTGGTTGTGCTTCTTCTTCTTCTTCTTCCATTTCCTCCTTCTGTAATTATATTTTAATCAGGAAAATAGGAATTTTTGGTGGGATTTTGCAATATGGTCTCCATCAGGGAGATCATTACAGGATATAGAGGAGTATCTGTGCATTGATCTAATCTGCATGCAATGTTTTTTTAATAATGAATTTCATCATGTCCTTTGAGGTTCTCTCCACAGGATGTAGGAGTTATCTGCAAAAAATCTTCTCTACAACACATTTTTTCTTGGTCCCTGAATTTCAGCCTGGAGAACCTGTAAGAAAGATAGGTTCTTTGCAACAAGGATTCTCTGTGAATCCAATTTTTGTGGCCCACTGAATTTAATTCTGGAGAACCTTCATAAAAATGGGAAGAGAGCCCTACAGGAATTTTTTTTCTGATAACACAATTCTCTCTACAATTGACTTTCAATTCCATTGAAGGGCATCTGTATTAACGTTTATCGTCAGAGATGCTAATATGTTTACTGTTTCTCTTGCTTGAAGCCTGGAACCAAATGAGTCATATGCAATGTTATCTCAAGGGAAATTGCATGTCACATCAAAGAGTTGGGCGTAAAAAAGTCAATCTGGGAATTTATCTGTATCATTATGTAGAAAGTCTAGGGACCCACAGCTGTTATAATGGAGGCAATGAATTTCAAGACTATTCTGTACTTTGTATAGTCACAGAAAGAAATTTGCCTTGCTTTCATTTAGGAAACCCGCTGATTGTCATAAAGATTTTTAATGGTGTGAAGGCTGGGATTATTTTGAAACGTTCCACTGAAAAAAGGAAATCTCCTTGTCAAACACTTTGGAGTATGCTGTACGTATTAGCTATTTTCTGTTGCTGCTGGAACAAATTACAGGGTGCGGCGAATCTGCAAGCACAAACAGTGATGTAGTATCCTAAATTGTAGCCTGTGTATACGAGTGTTATAGTTGCAACTGCACCTGGTACACTTAGAAACAAATGCATTGCATAATACCTTTACCATTTTCGAAGAAAAATACCACGTTTATTTTGATCAATAATCTTTCAACCGTAAAAGTACATGAATGGAACTCTAATCGTTCATGACCTTGCGTTTTAAAGATTTTCTTGAATGGGAAGATATTTTTTGGATATTGTGTACTCACGAAGCTTCTTGGGGACTTTCTAGAATTTCGTTGGCATCTGCTTGCGTTTGAGACTCAATCCCTGTTCTTCCATCTGCAATCACAGTGAGACCGCTGTTTTCAGCAGGCTGGTCTTGTTCTGCACTCTGGCAGAATCCCAGCACAGCTACAACCACCAGCACCAACACAGTCTACAAAGAAAAATCCCAGTTTCATAATAGTCTTTCTGCAAGTTTCTAGAATCAATTGAATGAATTTGCTATATAATCTCAAACGAAAATCCATGTCACATCAAAGAGTTGGGTGTAAAAAAAGTCAATCTGGGAATTGATTTGTAGAATTATGCAGAAAGTCTAGAGACCCACTGTTATACGAGTAATTGATATCAGGAATACAGTATTTGCTTTCATGATATGACACTGTAAAGGTTCATCATAATAAAATTTTTTGAAGTAGGTTCAGACAGAAAACCGTATGATATTGGACATTTCTGTACTATCTTGTCACAAAATTTTGAGATTCATTAGAAAAATTTGATTTTTGTGGTGGCATTTTCATGGTTACTTCTTCAATTATCGACATGCATTAACACTGCTGTATATTCTTCCTATTCTTTTGAAAATACCAATTCCGAATCAAAATGAATCTCTCAGGAAGCAGTTTAGAAATTTCACTAAAAAGAAAACCAATGATTACCCCAATGAGAAATGATTTGGCGGATTTTGATTCAGGAAACCTGGTTGTTTATGCTTTGGCCAAATTTTTCTCTGTCCAGGTTAGTAAAATATCTTTTGCTGCTCATCGATATCTTTCTGATATGATAAAAAAACTTCCCATTTGTAGGAATTCATCTCGTGTTGTGGAAAAATTAAAAATATCGATATCAATATTTCATTATAATTTTTAAAACACTTTCTTTCATGCATTCTATAAACTGTGTGAATGTAAACTTTCGAAGTGTTATGCACTGTCTTAAAACATGTATTGATGCAAATTTACTATAATTTTTTTCACGCACATGAAGTAAAGTGACTTCTTCCACAGCAGCTCTTTATTATTGGGAAAAATATTCTGGAAACCATCATTAAAGACATCGTGCTCGGCAGAAGAAAGGCACTCACCGCTTTGAAAGACATGATTCAGAAGCAATCACTTCTGCAAGAACGCGAGAAGTAAGAAAAAAAAAAAGCTCTTCACCACTACTGAAATGATGTACTACTCAGAAAAGAAGCGACTGATTGAGTGGCGTATGTGTCACAGGATTCCCAGTCCATATATATATACATACATATATATGCCGACAGAAGCCAGCAGCAGCAGAGTCGTCACGCGACACACGACATCTCTCATCAGCATCAGCGTGCGAAGCAATCTTCATCAGCTCGGTACAGGCTGCATGGATGAAAGTTCTCTCGAATGATCACCCAAGCCTGCATCTATGTGGCGCAGGGTTTAATGGAGACACCATCTCATCTCACCCAGGGTGTCTGCTTAAAAAATAAATGAGTTGACTTTCATATAGAAGAGCCAATATTACTTGAACATTTTAAATGTGAAAGTAACGTGGAATTGATTTTCATGTATTACATGAGAGTTGGTAATGCCAGCTTGAAAGAATGAAACGAAAACTGTAAAACTGTTGCAAAAAATCTTGTTTTAACCAATTGATGCTTACAACGAAAATTGTTTTTGGTTCCTGTCAGCCAAACTTTATTGTGATTTTATTTTAACCAATTTCCATTCATTACAAAGCTTATTTAAGGTCCTGAATGCTTCATTGTAATGCAACTCTACTGTCATATTTTCTCTAAAATTTTTGCAACATCTCCAATACTGTAGGTGTCTTGTTGCTAATGAACGCTTGTTGTCAATAAAGATTGAAGCAAATACAGGTGGTACCTTCCAGTTGGACGTCCTGCAATTTGACCATCCCACAATTCAATGTTTGCATTTGCAGGAAGGTTGAATTGCAAACACAACCCTTTGCCCCACAATTCAACCTACTTTTTCCACCTTTTTCTATTTTTGCATTGCTAATTTTAAAATTACACAAAAGGTCTTTCAATTTGTCTGCTTTACAATTTGACTTTAGATTGACAGTGGATTAGGGGCAAAGTGCAAGGAACCAACATTACTGTATTTACTTACTTGATTACCAAACGCACCTTTTTCTTATTATGTGAGCAGAAGAAATGGGGATGCATGTCACCTTAAATACATAAGATTTCGCATACATATTGTATTATGAACAAATTCTTCCTAAAACCTCAATTTTTCATCATCAGGTAGTAAGAAAATAAATCTAAAATTTTAGAAAATATATTCCGAAAATCCAAAGTGCAAACGATAAAACAAAAATCAATCTGAGGAAAGAAAATGCCAATCAGTTATTTCCAGTTTTTTTCAAAAATTTATCAAGAACGGTCCGATAACATTTTATATTTTCAAGTCAAAATGAATAACTTCTTTTGACATCAGAAACAAAACTTCAATGCATTCCTGATTAATATGAACAAGTTCAACTCCTGAGCTTTGATAAAAAAGCGAAAAATACCTCAAATGAGCAAAATGCGTTTATAAAATGATTATTCGGCAATTTGTCAAACATTCGAGCATTTTCCCCTGGTCAATAAAATGAGCCTCTTGACAAAAATAACTCAGAAATAGCAAAATAAAGCTGATGCGTCATTTTATTCGAGAAACAGCAAATTCTTGGAACATATTATTATTATTTTTTCTGCACACACCCTGTGAGTTGTGTTCGCACACGTCAGACAAGCCAACACTTCCTTGTGCAATTATCAATCTCAATGAGAATCAGCGAGAGGAAGCATTCGAAAAAATTCTGTAAATGATAACCAAGGCTTGTATGATTGTCGCACGCCCACGACTAAAAAAAAAATTTAATTGCCGCCATGCAGAAACGCCCGAAAGTGACGCAATAACTGGGAAGTATAATACGCACTATGCACACCAGTTATACACAGCTTAGATGCGAATCTATTTTTCAAATGTAGAACTTCATATTTATTGTGCACAGATAAATACGTACTTGTTCATTCACCATCAAAGCACGAAAGAGTGGAAAGGATGACGAACGATTGTTCGTATTTTCGAAGAAGTTTGTGACTATAGATGAGTGACATTAATGTGAGCTAAAACGGGATTGTGAATCATTTAACTTTCAAGTTATGGAAAGGCTTTTGAAATTCTCTGTGGTGTGTAGTACTTTCGGAAACTGCCTGAGTGCTTTCTGGGACGTACTGAAAATGATTAAATTCGATATTATTTGCCCGAAATAAACGCACTTATTTCAAAACCGAGCCCCGGTACAATTGATTTTTCTCCCATAATTTAAGTTAGGAAAAAAAATATTCAGTGAATCTTGTGTACAAGTTGAATTCCTTCTTTTGGTTTCACTGGAATTGCTCTTGAACCGAATTTAATTCAAAGCAGCACGCAATAATTGCGTAACACATAATCAACCCCGACCAAGTATTTTCCATTCATGATTTTATCCTTGAATCCTTCTTGACAGGTATGACAGTACAGTAGACGCATGTGATGGTCGGTTCGTAAGTCAATCTTCGGCGTTCTCTCGGTGCTTTGGACGTGATTTTTACGAAATACTGTACAGTGTTACCCCGACAAACGGACGCCATTTGGGTTATGGACAATTGGAAGGCAAAAAAATCTGCCCGGGATTCAGACAATGTCTTGATTTACGGACACTTCTCCAAAAATTCCAGAAAAATATGACGACATTTTAGCATCAGAAATTTTATTATTTGTTGAAACAGCTGAGCTTTTCACATGAGTCGAAATTTGATAAAAATTTCAATATTAAATTATTCAAATTGATAATAAAGATCAGACCAATTTCGTCTTTACCTTATTCTCTTGAGTTTTTTTTCGGAATCTGTGCAGAGTATACCAAAAAGTTTACCAAACTTGTTCTGGATCCTTGCTTCATGAGACCCTTTTAATGCCAAAAGGAGAAATTATTTCTGGTTATCTTCTTTCAAGTAATTGTCTTTATCTTTGAGTTGATAAATACATATGAAGAAAAAAATTTTGAGACCTACTTTATCCAAGTTTTTGGAAAACAGGAGAAACAATCGAATGTTTTCTCATTGAATTCTGTGGGGAAATAAATGTGCTCTAATATTTCGTGGATGTTCAGAGCTTTCTGGCATACAGACAAGGAGCAAGAATTTTTTTACATTTGTACCCTAAACAGTCTTCTAAAATTCTCGTAACCCAAAACTTTTAAAGTAATATTTAAGAGTTTTCGATCCAAGACTGAAATTCAAATTTCTTGAATATGGAAACGTGAAACGTTTTGATATTCAATCCCAGTACAGTACAGTAAAACCTTCGGTAACCAAAATACAAGATCTTCTTCAAATGATTCAAGCATTCAAAGAAATCCGAAAGAAAACATATTTAAAATGATTACTGCATATATACTGCACAGAAATGCAATATGTGACGAGATATCAATTTTAAATTTGCAAGACGACATTCGCTCTTGAAAATCGGAAACTTCATCTCAACATTTTGTCCACACACATTTTACGTTTCGGAAACATAGCTTTTTCATATTTTTCGAAAAGTCAGCTACATCTCAGCAAATAATTATAGTCAGCAGAATTTATGACCGTTGCAACTCATACTCGTCGATTTGCGCATCAGACACACTTTTCTCCAGTAGCAGGAGACTTATTCTTGCCTCAAGGTGAATTATGTCATCCTCATCAGAAGTCTGCTCGTTGAAGCGGATCCCCGAAACTACCTCATCGTGAGCAATATTGCCCACAGGCGAACAACCTGTTGCACCAGCAACATTAGTGAAGGTGTTCGTCACAAAAAAAAAGGAACTGCCGGAATAAAGGCGTCTCTCAACTCATGCCGGAAACTTCTTCGGGCAACTGATTTCAAGAAAAAAGAAGGAAAAAGAAGCAGAGAAATTGATGAGCTGAGCCATCTGATGACGACAAAACCGCCGACGCGCACACGACAATAATAATGGCTATGCTAATTCGCACCCAATTATGATCTGCGGTTTTGCGATGCTTTGCGGTTTTTTTTCTTTCTGGCGACTCAAACGAGATGATGTGCTTGCATGACTTCTTTTTATTTCACTTAATTTTTCGAATTTTTGCTGATATTTTCATTGCTGACCTACTTGATCGAAAACTGTGTTTTGTTATTCGAAACGAAGATGAAGATTGTCTGCTGTTTTCAACCATGGATGAGATTACTGAAACGTTGTATTTTTGACTTTCTCATGGGTGATGGATGTGGGAAAAAGGGGTTCTTTCCTCTCTCGTTTTCCGTGGTTAATCAAGTACCATTCTACAGCTATTTCCTTTTCATCATGCAAAGAAATACGGAGTTTAGCAGATATTTCGCAAGAGAGAAATGGCATAATTAATTTGGCGAACATCGTATATGGTCAGCTACTACGGTATTCAAATAAGCAGAGACTTTGCAGGACGAGATCGAAAAATTTTTTAATCATCGAAATTTGGGTCGAAATAAAAGATATTTTGAACTGTTTAATTGTACGTTTCAAGAGTGGCAATAAATAGATCTTCAAACATTTTTATGACGTGATAATACTTTCTGTCAAGTGTCAGTGGCTTCAGAGATATTCCAGGAAAATTGTGTTGGTGCAAGTCAAGGAGGCTTTCCAAAGGTACCAAAAAAAAGGTAATGAGCTGATTATCGATTGGAAGTTGAATTATTATCAATTTACTTGATAACCATTCATGCGTATACACTTCTTTCAAAGTTGACATGAATTCGGTCCATTTTTGGTGGTGGGTATGGTATTTGTGAGGAATTTTGAAGCTTTGGATGTGCAATTCAATAAAGAATGCAATATTCAATTGTTGGGAGGTCAACATTGATTTTAACAGAAATTGAAGTCAAAATTCAAATTCCGGCGTATATTATTTCCAAAATGTTGCACATTTTCTATTTTCGAAATGAGGTTCAATCCTGCTCAAAGATATTAAGTATTTTTGTCAACATACTTTGCTGAAACATTCGTTTGACCACCTTACTCTTGGTACTTGAAATACTGTAAATGAATCAAATACGGTAAATACCGAAAATTTTCCACAGAACTTGGAAATGAAGTGTTTCATTCAAATTTCCACAATACTACGTTGAAGCTTTGAGAGGGGTTCAAGAAGATGTAGGAATAATCTATGAACTTCCTTCAGTAATTGAAGCAATTTCGGAAATCCAAATGATATATTTTCAGCTAAACATTTCACACTTTGAAAGAGACCGTTCAAAAACTGAAGTAAGTTGAATACGAATTTTCATGTTTTTCTAAAACACACGCTGTGTTGTATTCCAACGCCAGATTTTTTCTCCACTGGATGGAGAATATAGTAAAAATCGAATGTATCATTGTGAAAAACTCGCGATGCTGAATCAATAAAACTTGGAAATTCAAAAGAATGAGACAATCGGACTAAAAGAAAGCACACGGATAAATGAATAAAATTAATTAATTTGGCTTAAATCTCAATTTCTCGTAAGCATGTTTGAAATAGGAGCAGGTACTTTCATTCAGAGACTTTACAATAGTTTCCTTTAGAAAATGCTAAATTGACTGTAATGACACAGAACAGTGGAGTGCAAATATATGCAGATTAAATTTTATTTTCCAAATCGCACTAAAATTCTGGAACATCTGTACATACTGAATCACATTTTTGTAGGCCTTAATGGGAACAGGTTCAATCACATCACATATCTTGAATACATGGAAAACAGTCTTTGAAAAAATTAATCAAATATTTATCTCAACATTGCAGAGGAACAATTTTTCGCCGCAGAAACTCACACAAAATATGAGCTCTATTAGCATAAGAATAGTCTCAAACAAAACATAATCTCATGGCTCCATGATAAAGTCCCTAGGAGAGAAAATCCTGTGGCCCAAAAATCCCTGATGCCAAAAATCCTGTCCAAAAATCTCGCAGGGTCCAAAAATCCGGTAGGTACAAAAATCACCTTGAGTATTTACAAATTGTAATATTGTCTCTGGGTTATGTCTGGAATAAGGGATAAAATCTGGTGGATTTTGAAATTTTGAAAGTGCAAGGGTTTTAACCCTCAGATGGTGGAGGGTTCTTTCTCAGTGCGCAGCGGAGTCAGGATTTTTCCCAGGGCAGCACATTTCAGTCTGACCCAAGGCTACTGAAATGCCCCCAGGTTGAGGAGGGCTAAGTGGGGAGAAATCCAGGAGGCAAATTTTTGTTCCCAACATTTTCCCATGGACATTCTATGTCAGGAATGCAGGAAAAAACGCCACCCAGCAAGGGATATTTTTTGTAACTTGTAACTTTTGTAACTTTTATTGCAAATATTTTCAGGATTAGAAAAAAATCTCAGACTTTTTTCCAACTTAGCTGTTTTTAAAAAACTAGGTTTTTTTTTATTCCCAGTGCCCAGTGGCACAAAATTTTTCAAAAATATCCTGACTTCTCTGCACAGGGGTTCATTCCTTCCAAGGGTTTGGGAGGTTTTGGGATTACCTTTCTCAATAGAACCTCATTATCACTTCTTCATCTTTCTCAAGAGGAAGGTGAGGACCCAGCAAATAATTTGGCCGTTATCCGCTTGGGTTTACGCACTAAAGACGGCCTTATAGACGTCCAGAGTGGACATCTATCCAGGCAGCCACTGAGACCATAAAAAGCGGGCATTATACCCGCCTGGAGAGATGGGGATAGGATTGCTGCTTCCCCTGATGGTTATCCTGGCGGTTTGGGCGCCCCCCCCCCATATTCCCGCCAAGATTCCTGTTTTTTAGATGCTGTTCCCTATGGCGTCAGTGAAACTATTCCAAGAAAATTTTTTTGGCTGCTATGCAGCTCTGCATTTACAATGCCAGTAAACTGTACTAGCATTGTGAATGCAGGGTGCATAGCAGCATGTTAACAAACACACAAACACACACGCACACTCAAAGGAAAGACATGAATTTTAATTACAGCACACAACAGTGTGCATGACAACAATGTTACAACAAAGTAAAAGCGGTGTTAACACAATGTTGTTTTCTGCAATTGCCAGTAACACATAAATTGATCTTTACAATCATTTTACAGCAATTTCTTGTTGCAATAAACATTACAGCAATGGAAAGATTCAAAATAATGAATACACATTATAACAATGTGTAATAATAAGCCATACAGCAGTATTACATTTACTTTTTGGATACACTGCAATAGATCAAAATTGTAAATAATACACTGGGTCTGTGTCCTAACTCAGAAATCATTTCTTTATTCTTACACTAATAATTGTAAATATTAACACTGTTACCACAGATTTATTTGCAAGTTGTTGCAATGTTGTTAGAATGCCGCACAGTAACTGTTGAAAACACTTTGGAAACATTTGTAAATGAAACTTTTCATTTCACTTCTGTGGTAACAGTGTTAATATTTACAATTATTAGTGTAAGATTAAAGAAATGATTTCTGTAAAAAATGCTTTTGAAAGAGTCAAAATGTGACTCTTTCAAAAGCGTCACACAAAAACGTTTTCAACAGGGTAAGAAACGCTTTTGGAAGCGTCAGAAGCTGAAGCTTTCAAAAGCGTCACAGAAAAATGTTTTTAACAGGGTAAGAAACGCTTTTGAAAGCGTCAGCCTCTGATGCTTTTGAAAGTGTCACGGAAAAACGTTTTTGACTAGGTTAAAAACGGTTTCAAAAGCGTCAGACTCTGACGCTTTCAGACTCTGACGAAAGCGTCAGACTCTGACGCTTTCGAAAGCGTAAACTAAAAACGTTTTTTACCCCATCCTGACCGCGTCAGGAAAACAGATCCCTCCTCACATCCAAACCCGTTTGACCACCACCTGAAACGGCCAGGTTATGCATAAAAATAGCTGCCATCTCAGGCGGCAATCTGAAATTTTTGCTGGGGAAGCCTGGGAAATATGTTGCCTTCATTGGTAGCCTTCATCACTGCATGGTTTTTGATAGAAACTGCTGTGTAAGTTTCCTATGGCTTCCACATCTCAACTTTGCCTTTTGAAGTAATAAACTTGTATTAATTTGGGTGGACATCTTGTAGAGTTTGTTATCCAAAAACTATTTTACGAAAGTTGGTGATCAACAATGATCAGTCGTTGAGAGCTACTTTCTAATAATTAGTGGAAAAGGGGATCGGAGATTTAATTTGTTTTCCGCGACTTTCAAAGGAAACGCAAAAGTTACTCCGTGAGAGTGTTTCAAAATGTTTATTTATTTATCTTCACACAGTTGATACAATATTTCTACTGAGAGCAAAGCGACGTAGATTCGGCATTTGGACAGAGTCTGGTGCGGTAAAACTTAACGCAACATAAAATGCACCTGTATATATAGCTTTGGCCGGCCGAGGTTGAGGAATGTGCATAGAAACCGATTCGGATCGGAGATGTCATGCTTTGTTTATTCCAAAGGAAGGAAGCGTGAGCGCGGTCAGGAAAGTACTCAACTCCTTCAAGTTCACCAGGAAGCTGCAGAGGTCTGGCATGCCAGTGCCTGATTCCTCAGTTCACCTTATACCCCCTTTCAGGTATGTGCTCTTGACCCCCTTAAGCCCTTAATCAAAAACCGCTAAGTTTAAAACTTGCTTGTTTTGCATGTTTTTTCGCTTGATCTTGTTCTTAAGTGTTCTTAAAACACATTCCCATTGTTTTCGGGTGCTTTTCGGTCGATTTAAAGGGTGAATTTTGCGCTTTTTCGTTTGCGAATTTTGTTCGCGAGATATGCCAAAACAATCGATTTTCGGTCGGAACCACAACATAAATGAAAAAAGTGAACAGTTTGTTTGGTTACAGGTCACGTGAGGTAGGTCTCCTGCAAATTTCGGCAATTTTCACCATTTGGTTTGCGTAATATCAACAAAAAGGTATTTTCCCTTAGACTTCTTAACAAAATCGGATCAGATCTGATCGAAGTGTATCTTTTAGATTTTTCAGTTCAAAACGTAAAGATGGCGAGTTTTGCGGTGTCGTTTCTGCTGATGTTGTTGGTGGTGCATCCCGATGTGTCATCAGGCAGGTGCGTTGTCCAAGATGGCCGCCTGCATTGTACGGAGGTGTGCAACGCGGACGCAGTTTGAGTGTCTGAATTTGATGGCAGGGTGGTCTTAACCGGTCCTGTCCTGGATTTCGGCTGCTTGGACTTCTTTGGCATCATGGTTAGTTGAAGAAACGTTGGGTTTGAGTGGTCCTTTCATCCTTTTGTTGGGTAAACAGAAAGTTGAGTTGCTGGGCCCCACGCGGTGTGAAGGAGTCTTTTGATCTTCGGTTGTGGACCCGGTTGAGTTTTGCATGGATCGCCAGGCTTCCGCGGGGTTGACTCATTTGGAGGTGTTTTTGGTTCCGGTTTCACATCAGTGGTGACGGAAGCGTCGTCTTTGGTGACGAGTTCGGCGGTTTCGACAAATTTGTTGACGACTTTGACGGCGGCGACATCTGTTTTTGTCTCCAGCACCACTCTCAGCACTTCGGGTCCTGCTGTCTTGTAGGACATGTCAGAAATGTCGATGACGGGTACATCTACTGAAACAACAACACAGACTACTCCAGCTCTTGGTAAGAGCTTAGAACAGCTTTCAGTCATTAATTTCAGGAAACTCAAACCTTTACACTATGAAAACTTGTCTTTTCAGTTGCTACTAAACCTTCAATTTTGCTGTTGGTCCTCAACAATTTTTCGGACCTACTGGAAACTAAACTGTTTTCTGGTGACAAGGCCAACATTACACTAAAGGTTGTGGAGGGGAAAGCAGTGTTAGGAGCTGAGTTTGCTTTGGAGCTGTTCTCTAACTGGGCTGTTGGGTTGAATAGTGGCCTTGGAGTTACAGCTCTTGGATTAGCTGCCGGATGGGTGGCGTATTGCTTGAGGATGAAGGTACTTCTACTTTTTATTCAGCATTTGTTTTTCAGCTTTAACACACGTTTTGCATGGTGCCTTCCTTTTAACAAACCATCATTACTAACCAGTATTGCCCAACATCAAATAAGAACAACTCCAGGTCCAAGAAGGATATTTAGGAAATTGAGATGCAAGAAATATCTTCAAACCCAATTGTAATGCACAAGGCTTCAGTTAACAAAATAAAGGATGGATTTGCTACTATTAGGTCACGCATTCCGCGCATGACAACCTTTAAACCGAGTAAGACTTAGCTGGATAGTAAACCCTGTTTTTTGCATGACTGCATGTTTTCCTTGGGTGTTTCCTTTCGTCTTGTTTTCTCAGCCTTGGTTGCTGCCATTCCTGAGGAGGGCGGAAGAAGTTTGGAGAATGCTCACGCCTCCGACGACTCCAGCATCGTCGCCTTTACCACCGCAATTGTCGGCTGAAGGAGTGGCAGATTTGATCTCTCTGGACTTTGTACAAGCTGCTCCTCTAGCTGTTCTTCCAGCTCTGATCCTGGCTGATCTCAAACCTGTTTTTAATGAAGCTCAAGAGTTGGCGGTTAATACAAGCTCAGATGATTTTGTTTTGGTGACCGATGATTTAGGCGTGTAACCGTTAGGAAATTGTCAATAGAGAATGAGCTTTGTACAGAGAGAAATCCTGTTTACTCTTACTTCTCAATTTGTACTCAGGGAAAGAATTCTGGTGGAAGGGTTCATGCGGATTCTGGGATATTTTGGTGCGGGTCAGGAAGGGATGGATTCAGTAACCAATTCGACACGCGCTGACATATCATTTAAATCTATTGCCTCTAAACGTCTTCTTCTCTGTAAGACATACCGTATCCTCGCGAAACAAAAATATACAATTGCGATAAGTGTAATAGTTAGTAATATAATTAAAACAATGAGATAAATATAACCGTTGTCCAAAAATGCAGTTGTAGTTCACTAATGTCCTCAATAATTGATTTGATTCCTGGGACATTAGCCGGGATCTCATTAATTGCATTTATCTCAATCTTTTCCAATCTTGGGGTCATTTCACAAAATGGCCCGTTAATCACTGTATAAGGACAATTAGGTCTAAATTGAATAATACCTGAATATGGCAACTTGTAGGTATTTTCAGATGCTTGAGCGTTATTTTCAGAACAATACTGCGTAATATGCCCTTTGTCTGAGTCAATAAAAGCAAATTTGTCTGCATCTAATTGTATGACCGTATTTTCCGGTACTGTGGTTTCAATTAACGGACATTTACTTTTAATCGTGGACTCCAGATCTCCGTTCTGAATTGATTTGACACAATCGTTAGCTTTGTAAACTGGAGTCCTGGGAAACTTACAAAGTTTGAATAAGGCATGGCCGTATTGCGGTAAACATAAGGGTAATTCACTTGCTTGTAAAGCAAACATTTTAGAACCTTGCGTAAGCAAATAAGGTTCTCACAAGTTTACCTTGTGCCACTTGGGCGCTCCCATGTACGTATCTTCTGCAATTGGCACACTATGAACTTTAAACAATTCTAGAAGTTCCGGTTGCCTGATTACTGGTACAATTGTTGTTATCCTGTAATTACACGTCTCATTCGTTCCACACCCGTCCATTGCTCCAATAGTCAAGGGGTGTGATTTAATTAACATTAGTAATTCCTGCCCAGGTAAGACATAAATGGGCGGCTTGTTTTCAGCCTCTGATACCTTTCCTAGTGCGGCATTCACATATTTGTCATAGTATAAAAATTGGGAAATTGGAAATTATGTATCCAATCGATATCTTGTAGTAAGGACAATATAACCTTGTTAGCTTGATCTAATTCTATGCCCAAACTCAACATAAGAAACCATGAATCTGTAGAATTGTATTTGGCTTGCTCCACTCTGCTTGCTATACTGATACTATTTTTAAAAACCTTTTTCGTAATTACTTGATATTTTAAAGAAGTCAATAATTGGACCCTTTTCTCTTGTGCAACTGTTCCCTTAATTTCTTCTTTTTGTCTTTGCAATATGGGAAGCATTCCTGTGAACGTCGCATCTCTAGGGAAATTTCTAGGTTCAGTTTGAATTCTATGTTTCAGATTCTTGATTCTGTTATCTAAATCTGTATTCTTGGCTTTTAGCAAATTAAACAAAGCACTGTCTATTGTTTTGCTGGGTGGAATATTGGTTTTGACATGATTAAAGATTTTAGCAGTAATCATGTCAGATTGTCTTACCAATTCTCCTACATCTATCAAGGATTTTAACGCCCAATAACTATTCGGTACACATATCGGATACATTTCTTCCAAAACAACGCCAACGCTACCAGGAAAGTTGCGTATGGGGGACGTCTTATCAAATTTATTTAAATTCAATGACGTACCTTTGTCGTTGATGGGGATTTCCTTAATCGTGAGGGAAAAAGACACATCCATGATACATATACGAATGTATATTTCCACAAATTTTCTATACACTTCCATAATTTTTCTTTACAATTTCAAACGAATGTTAACCCTTCGACGGCGGACTGCGTACCCAGCAAATAATTTTGACGTTGCAAAGTGCGTTGGGAGGGCGTTCTCATGCCATTATGGCAAGACCGTTGTGAAAACGTCATCTTGGTCTTTACTCAACGCCCTGCCCCCAAACGTTGGCAGGGGGCGTTTTGAAACGGGATTGGAACCCATTGCCAATGGGGTTGAAACCGTTGAGCCTGAGAGGCAATAAAAAGGGCAATATTGCCTACCATTCAATTGCCATTGGCAAAGGCATTCCCAAGGTGATGCCAATGGTATTGCCCCAATGT
>CAJPEX010002656.1:23083-36741 GCA_905338405.1 Notodromas monacha
TCAATCCATTCTGAATGCATTCACCAATGCCACTGAATATGGCTTCCCATTGTGAATGCATTGCCAACGCATTCTGCAATGCCACTGAAAACGGAATCAGCCCAAATTTCAAAGTCCCGTTTTGAATATGCATTGGCAAGGTGCAGTCAACGCCAATTCCTGAATGCCTTTTTTGAAACCATTGGGAGAAGTTTGGAGAATGGCGTTGTCAACGCCTTGCCATCCCTTTCTCCCAATGTCAATAAACCAAAGGGCGTTGGAGGCAATCAGCCCCATTCTGAAAACGGCGCTGCAACGGCGTTGTCAATGCCATTCTCAAAACGGTTGCTACCTCAACGCCCCCATAATTTGCTGGGTAGTGGTCACTACACAGTTTTTTCACTCTTTTGGTGACTCAGTCTTTTTTCTGGCTTGCTTGGCCTTGAGCAGTTCAGCCATGCGTGCCTGCTGCCTTGTCAGCGGTTGTGGCCATGAGGTTTTCATTTCTTTCTTTGGCCTTGTTCTGGTTGGCAACGCATTGTCTGGGTTTAGATGATGTAGCAAGGGGCGATCCATCGGATTTGAATCTAATTTTCTTTTTCCTTTGTCGTCCCTCTCTTTCTCTGTTTCGTCATCATGCTCTGCTGCTTCACCTTCCTCTTCTTTGTCTCTAGACTGGGTGGACGACCTTCTATCCTTTTTCTTGCTGTCTCTCTTTTCTTTGAACTTTTTCCATTTCTCTTTGTTCCTTACCTGCCTTGGAGTTAATGCAACTGCTCCTTCTGCTTCTCTTAGCAGCATTCTTTCGGGTGTTCTTTCGGGTGTTCCTCTACCTCTTCCTGCTGTCAGTTGCTTCATCAATTCTGGTGTGCTGGAGGCAGGTGGCGGAACTTTCTGAAGGACAGTTTTGGATAGGCTTGGTAGAGTATCCGTAGTGGTATCGAAAACTCTCGCGATTTCGTCAGTGACTTCCCCGAATATTTCTTTGGTCTTTTGAAATAACCCTGTCTTTCTTTCGGGTGATGCTGGTATTACTGTTGCGTCTAAATCTGGCACTGATACAAAAGAGTCTTCTTGTTTGGACTGCAAAGCTGATGAATCCTGTTTTTCTCTGGATTCTTTCTGCTTCTTTAAGATGGATTTAATAGCCTGTTTATCCATGGGGTGTTTATGAATTTTGGAACCCAACGTTTTTCTTTGCTGTTCTCCTCCAGTGGTTGTTGTGGCTACAGCAGTTTCTTCTTCTTCATCCGTTTCCCACTGTTTTTCTTTGATACTCTGAGGACCTTCCCATTTCCATTTTGGGGCCTCTTCATTTTGGTCATTGTCCAGCACTTCGAGTATATCTTTTTCTTCCGAAGGTGTTGGTGACGGGACTGGTGAGGACCGTCGTATCTTATATGGTTGTACGTAACTTATGTGGATTATGTCTGTCCAGTCTGGGTTTTCGTCATCATGTACCCTGATTACTACCGGGTTGATTCTATCAATGACTGTGTACGGTCCTTTATATTTTGGGGACCACTTTCTGTCTACAAATGTAGCAGCGTCATGGCGTCGTATCCAGACCTTGTTGCCGATTTCGTAGTTGGCACCCTTCTTGTGGATGTTTATCCTGTCTAGGTATGATGCTTGGTTTTTCCTGATGGCCTTCTGGGCACGATCGCGTATCACCTTGAATTCTTCTTTTCTGCTCTCGTTCTTAATCTCGTCGAGCTGCGCTTTGTCCATGTACATTGGGACCCAATAATTACGAGGTTTCATTCCCGTAACTACTTCAAAAGGCAAAGCCTGTAAGGCCTTGTGTTTTGATGAATTATGCACCCATGCGGCAAACTTTAATAGTTTGTCCCACGTTTGCCTGTTATCCGGATCCAAATACAAAGCTAGATATTTGTGCAGTTGGCGATGGGCCCTTTTGTTTTGCCCATTTCCCTGCGGTTGATACGCGGTGGTTGTGGTGGCCTGGGCCCTGATAAACCTGGCCATGTCCCGAAATATGCTGCTCAAAAAGTTTGTCCCCCTATCAGTTAATATCTTCTTTGGGGGTCCAAATAAACAAACCCAATTGCTTAGAAATAATCAAGCTGTTGTTAATGCGGAAGCCTCCCTCATTGGGGAAAACACTATCGAACGGGATAATCTGTCCTGGATAACCGGAATATAGCGATTACCTTTTGAGCTACTTGGGACCGATCCTACTATGTCCATGCTTACCTCTTTGAAACATTGTTTTGGTACGCCTGTTGTCATATATGGCGTTCTATGGGTGTAGTGCTCATTAGCCTGACATACTTCGCAGGATCTGATGTATTCACTCACATCCTTTTCTAAATTGGTCCAGGCAAATTCCTGACAAAGCGCATATGTTGTTCTGTCCACTCCTCTGTGTCCCATTGCCGGGGGATCATGAAATAGCGCAATGATTCGCAGGCACAGAGAGGGCGGGACCCAGATACGAGAGCCCTCTTTCTCTTTTTTGATGATTAGTCCCTCCTGCTTGCTGTATTGTTTGCCTGAGGGGGCATTGCCCACTTTCTCTGTCTCTTTCGCAATGAGATCCCTCAAAATATACGGCAACAAATCCGTTCTCTTGAATGCGGGTGACAGATATGCGCATAGTTTTTTGTTCTTCTCCGGTGGGAACCTGCTTAGAGCATCCGCGTGTGGAATGCTCAGCCCTCTTTTGTATTCGACCGTATATTCATATTCGTTGAAGGCCATGTACCATCCAATTGCTCATCTGCTGTTGCTGTTCTTTTGTCGAGCCAAATATGGGATTGCGATATGGTCCGTTCTGATTTTAAATTTATGCCCCCACAGGTATGACCTGAATTGGGACACTCCATAATATACAGCTAGGAGTTCTCTATCTGTGTTTGAGTATCTAGACTCGGCTCCATTCAGAGTTCTTGATGCGCATCCTATAAGGACTTCTTTCTTGTCCTTTTTCTGAGTCAGGATTGCACCAATTGCATGTCCTGACGCATCTGTTGTTAATATGAATTCTTTGTCAAAATCGGGGAAGGACAGGATTGGGGCATCTAGAAGACATTGCGTTAAGCATTTCTTTGCCTCTTCTTGCTCTTTTCTCCAACTGAACTCCGTGTCCTTTTTTAGTAGGCTATATAAGGGCCTCGCTTTCGTTACGAAATCCTTAATATATGATCTAAAATAACCCACTAAACCAAGAAAAGCTTGTACGCCTTTGATATTCTTTGGCATAGGGAAGTTTTGGACGGCATCCATTTTAACGGGATTTACTTTAATACCCTCGTTGCTAATTAGAAATCCGAGATACTCAATCTGTGTCTTGAACAGTTGAGACTTTGAAAACTTTATTTTTAAACCAGATTTGTTTAATCTACTAAGGATATCTTCCAGATGGGCTACGTGTTGTTTGGCTGTTTTGGAGTAGATCACTATGTTGTCCACGTAAATGTACGCATATGATCCTAAACATCCATCCAACACAAGATGCATTAAACGTTGGAAAATACTAGGACTATTTTTCAGACCCATGGGTAACCTTACAAACTTGTAATGGCCCATGGGGGTGGAAAAAGCGGTTTTCCCCCTTTCGTCTTCTCTAATTTTAATATTGTAAAATCCGTGCAATAAATCGAGGGCAGAGAAAAACTTCGCCAATCCTAATTCTTCAAAAATTTGACTAATTTGCGGTAGAGGATGTGGGTCAGTTATCACGTGCTCATTGAGCTTGCAGAAATTGACTACCATCCTCCATCCTCCATCCTTCTTCTTGACCATTAATGTCGGGCTGTTATACGGAGAAGTGGAGGGTTGTACTATTTCATTATCAAGGAGATCCTCGACGTATTCTCCTAAGAATGACCTCATCTCGTACGGGATAGGGTACTGTTGGGTATAGATTGGAGAATCCGTGTCGAGAGGTATATCTGCCTCGTGCATGGGACATAGTCCGAGCTGGTCAGATTTCTTTGCCAGCACATTCCAATATTTTAACAGCATTTTTTGGACTACTTCTATGTATTCTGATGGACATTTGGACAACCTTAAATTCTCATCTATTAGCTGTTCTAGATTTTCTTTTTCTAGCTTCGCATGTATTTTGTTCTTGGCATCATTTGCTGCTGATCTTTTGGTTGTAGAAAAGACTTTCTTTGTTGTTTGTGTCATCACTGGGGTGGCCATCTCGATACCGTTGATGGATCCTACGCCAACCGTCATTTGCGGGGTAACTTGTACATCCCAATCAGTGACGTTTAGGCACAGGATCCTGATTTTCCCTTTTTGCACTTTTGAAAGACTTTTTGCGACGATTATTCCCCCATTCTGGAAGTTATCAACTAAGATCGATCGGTCTTCTAGAACGCGGCCTATATCCTTGCTAGGTCTCACCCAGAGGACAGACTGAGAATTTTTTGATATAGTGCAAGTGTTGACCAGGTACACTGGGAAAGATGCTTCCTTCTGTCCTGATATTTTGTACACTTCCTTGCAGAGGTGAAAGCCTTTATCTCTTTCTGAAAAGAAAGGGATACAGACTTTGGACATGATAAGGCACTTCTTCCCAAAATTAATCCCGGCATTTTCAGCTTTAAGCACATCATGCATCAGCTTTAAGCACATCATTCCCTAAAATACCGTCAAATGCCCTGTCTGCTATCTCGGTAATTAACAGAGTTGCCTTGGCAAGGAGTAAGTCCTTAAACCACAAGATTGCGTCTAAAGATCCCCGAACGGGTATTTTCTGATCTTCTATGGTCAACAGTGTCAAACCAGGGGTGCGCGTAACGGAATCAATAGTTACAAATAAAGGAGAAATCAACGATACCTCGGATCCTGTGTTGATGAGGAACTTGACAGGGACAGCAGTTACAGATGTGGAGAGTAGGATGACCGGAAGCTTTGGGGGTGTGGAAGGTCCGGTCAACAGTCATTTCCCGACTGGTTGCCTGTGACTTCCTTGATCCCTTCAATCTGCAGGCCATCTAGCTGCTCCTTGGATGTGAAGTGTACACAGATACTTCTATCCGTGCGCACTGAGTGACTGCTGGAGGGAGATCTAGCTCCCTTGCGTCCCTTGCCTTGTTGGCCCTTGCCCTGGCCCCTTGCTTGGGCAGGACTCAACGATCGGGAGTCGGGGCTTTTGCTGCGACTCGGGGATCTACTGTCTCGGGATCCCCTTGTCACACGCGGAAGCCCACTGTCTGCTGGCAAAGAGAGCATCAGTCTTCTCCCTTGCGGGGGAGGTAAAGCCTTTTGCTCTCCTTGGTAGCCACTTGCACTGTTTCCTATCTGAACTTCGCCACGTGCCCTACATACTGTCGCATAGTGACCTGGTTTTCCACAATTATAACACATACGCACTACTTGACTAATGCTAGTGGTTACCACTGAAGTACGAAAAACTCTTCTAGACTCGGCCGTCTGTTGAAATTTTCTTAATTTCTCAACATTGGTGGCGGCCTCTATCGCTTGTTCTAACGTTACAGGAACAATGCTGAATCTCTTTATGAAATCAGGTTGCAAGGCTGCCATAAAGTGACTCAGCATGATCTCATCTATTTGAGCCATGCGACATTTGTGTCTTAAAGCTTCTTCAGCTAACATAGGGTTAGCAACTATTTTAGGCTCAGAGTTTTCAACCCGTAAAACCTTGATCTTACTGGGGCCTTCTCCCAACATCTCAAGTCCAATTTTCTTAATGCATACCGAATAATCAAAGATGTTCTCTAGGTCACCTTGCGAGATTTTCTGCAGTTTTAACACGCCCAAACCCATCAAATCACCACCGCATGCCTTTTCAAGAGCTCTTACTATAGTAGGATAAGGTTGGTCTAGTAACCCTGGGGTTGCGTAGTTTAAAAACTCTTTCACTTTTCCAGTGACTCTCTGGCGTATTACCAATCGCATATGTGCATTGGTCACCTCGCAATCAGCAAGAGCTAGGCGGACTTCATTCCACCAAAAAACTCTTTCGCTTTTCCAGTGACTCTCTGGCGTATTACCAATCGCATTTGTGCATTGGTCACCTCGCAATCGGCTAGAGCTAGGCGGACTTCATTCCACCAGTCTACCCAAGTGCCTTCGGCTCCCGAGAACATAGGGATGTTTGCCAGGATATTATTTGCGATATTTTTGTCACCCTTGTAAGCACTGGAATCGTGTAAGGTCTTCATATTGAAAAAGACTACCTAGTCCTTAGTTGGATCATCTAGTTGGTTTAACGTAAGCTCTCTTAATTGTAGCTGGGTTTTGATACCTAAAGCTTGTCCAACCTTGGCCTTTCTCCTTTCAGTCTCATCTTTTAAATGGGCTGTAAATAACAACAATTGAGTGGTCTCAATAGCTAAAGTACTTTCGTTAAGCACAGCTAAATTGGGAGTGAGAGACTCTATTATCGAGTTGTAACTTTTAAGCTGATCGGCTCGGAACTTGATTTCTTGCGTTAATGTAGCTCTAATTTCAGCGGAAGGTCTAGGTTCAGCATCTCTTAGTGCTCTAACCCGGACGTTCTCAGCTTGGAGCAATCTCACTAACTCAGTCAAATATCCGACCACAGCCTCTGGGGATTCATTCGCAATTCTAGCCCTGTGGGCACTGGGGAGTTCATCTACCTTGGGGACAGGCAACAACATGGTGCTTTGGCTAGGTTTGGTTGTCTGACACACTTAGCTCATGTAGTCACTTTTGACACTCTCACTTTTGCATGGAGGATCCCTTTTCTAGTGACGACTGGTGTTTTTAAGTTTACTTTTCTCTTGACTGGGTAAAAGATTTTGTTAACAAATTTTGTACACAATTTGTAGGTGAGAAACTTAAAATATTGATTTGTAATTCAACAATCAAATCTCTCTAGAAACACTTTTTCACCTCAGTCTATTTTTCTCGTCTGACGTTCAACTTTTTCACCAGCAATCGCGTCACCTGCAAGAACCACTACACTTGGTGCACTTGAAATGCAGCAACTCTAGGGATCCACCCCTCGGAAAAAGAAAACTACGGCTGCGCCAAACAACTTTTTTCACCAGCAATCGCGTCACCTGCAAGAACCACTACACTTGGTGCGCTTTAAATGCAGCAACTCTAGGGATCCACCCCTCTGAAAAAGAAAACTACGGCTGCGCCAAATTTGTTATCCAAAAACTATTTTACAAAAGTTGGTGATCAACCATGATCAGTTGTTGAGAGCTACTTTCTGATAATTAGTGGAAAAGGGGATTGGAGATTTAATTCGTTTTCCGCGACTTTTGAAGGAAATGCAAAAGTTACTCCGTGAGAGTATTTCAAATGTTTATTTATTTATCTTCACACAGTTGATACAATATTTTCTACCGAGAGCAAAGCGGCGTAGATTCGGCGTTCGGACAGAGTCTGGTGCGGTAAACCTAACGCAACATAAAATGCACCTGTATACATAGCTTCGGCCGGCCGAGGTCGAGGAACGTGCATAGAAACCGATTCAGATTGGGGACGTCATGCTTCGTTTATTCCAAAGGAAGGAAGCATAACGGCGGTTGGGAATTTATTCCGTCAACAACGGGATTGTGAAATATAATTGCTAGCGCACCAGGCGCAGCCAATTGTAGCAGAAATACATTAGCTTAAAAGGGTCGTGTGTAAAGTGANTATAATTGCTAGCGCACCAGGCGCAGCCAATTGTAGCAGAAATACATTAGCTTAAAAGGGTCGTGTGTAAAGTGAAGGGTGTTGTGGTCGTTAATATGACTACAGTATACATTGTATTCTACTATACATGCGTGTGTCTCCCTCTTTCTAGCGTTTCATCCTGATTGTCTTCAGAGGAACAGCAAATCCCATGAGAGCGGCGGTTTCTGCTCTCCAGGAGTATTTCCTGGAAATAATTTGATGAAAGCGGACAACCTAAACGCCATCTTCCACAAAGACCCACGGAACTAGCCACAACATCATCAAGCAAGGCTTGCAATGACTTGGAAGAAGGTTATTCTCAGTCAAAGAAAATGTGCAGAACTTCAACCAATTGTAAGTTAATTTATTATGTAATGAGTTAACTTTTTATTTCCTGTTACAATGAATGTGCTCTGCCTTCCTTTGTTTTTGTTTAATGCAGCACAAGTAACTGTAGTACACACCCCAAGGAGAGAACACAATTCCGATGTATCAATAAGGAGTATTGATGAGACTCCACCAGCACCAAATACATCATACGATAAGACATTACCCGCGGTCAGGTCCCTGAATTTGGATGGATTAGATGTTTTCCAGCTTGCAAACCAGTCAAGCAGTGTACTTTATGAAGGTAAGGCAATGAAATTGTATTTCAATATTACTAAACCACTTTCAACAAATAACTTTATCTCTGCCTGACATCTGTATAAGGAGTGTTACTTTTAATGAACTGAATAATGGGGCTAATGATGAAAATGGATTAATCACAAGAGCAGGTCAGTGTGGTATCTGAAAATAAAGACAGTGACGCAGTATAATCAATTTTTCGCTTGTTTCATGTTTGCAGAATTCATCCCTTTTGCAAACAAGATGGTGAAGAATATTGAGGCTCTCTCTGCTCAATACCATGTTCTCCATAGCCTGCTTAAGAAGGTACTCAACAATAACCACGAACAGAGCATACTACTCAACACTTCACCCCTACCTCCACCTCTTTTGTCAGCGACTTCAAGTGGTCCTACACAGAAAGGTACTGCTGCTTTCATAATCCTGTTACTGTACTATACATTTTTTTCATGGCCACATTTTGTTGCAGTTGTATTGCATGAGAAATTACAGAATCTCATTTGAGTTAAGACCAGGAAAGAACTTGTGGACATTGATGCAGTCTTGATGGATGGAGAATTCCAACAAAATTTGGTAATTAAACAATGCATTTATTCATTGATTTCACTATTTTTCTCACAGATCTTGTGGATGGAATGCCACAGAAGGGTGGACTTGAAATCAACTCAACCTGTACCATTCTTCCTCAAGCATTTCATATACCAACGGCTTATTGCACAAATTTATTGTGTTAATGTACCAACACAATTATTGAGAATCAGTAAGTGGAAACAACTGAAGAATTGTCCTCTTAACTTTGGGCATTGAAGGATCTCTTTTTTTAAATATTTTACAGAGCATCTCTCTGCAAATGCAATCACACCATTAGAAGAACGTGATAATCAGCAATGGGAGATTGACAAAGATGATCCCACATGTTGGGATTTTGATGCTTTTCCTCTTGATCTACATCACAGAGTGGAGCAGTATACTCTTCAAATTGTTAGTTCACTTTTTTATTTACATGCATATACTTCATTAATTCATTGTTTCATTAATTCAAATGACTTCACATCATTACAGCCTCTCAACAAGCTGCCTGCATTGTTTCCAGTCTTGGAGCAGCTTGCACTTGTGCCTGCTGCAAATGTTCAAACTAAAATTTATAAAACAAGGTAAGATTTTATACAATACACGCTATGTAAATGTATTAAAATTTTTTCCCATTGCAGAGTGATTATAAATACAGGCATTAGGAACGTGAGGCATGCAGAAAGGAATCTATGGAATACCAAGAGGAAAAAGGCTGGTGAAATTGATGGATGGCTGAAGGAGTACGCAGGAAAGGTGAGGGAATGCAAGGCTGTTTTTGATGCTTCCCCACAACATTCGGAGCTGGAGCCAACACTTCTGGAGTGGTATGGACTGGACAACAATCAACTTGATTGCAACAAGCTGGCTGTGGAAATCACCATGGCCCAGGAATGAAGATCTCTAATGCCTGAGTGTGAAGTACGAATGTTTTTTAGTGTCAAAAAACCGCCATCCATTAATGTAAATAAGCAATGCACTGTTGAATGTTGCTGTTTTTTTACATGATGATATTAATGATGTTATTCTGTCCCTTTTTTAATGAAAAAATGTTGTTAAATTTTCAAAATGTCAATTTATTTTATGAGCAAAGAATATCAAATTAGCCTCTCTGCATGATTGAGCCATGAACACATGTTTGTCAACCATTCAGCCCACAAAGAACCAGTAGAATAAGCTTTCAATTAATAACTCAGACATACAGTAAATGACACAACAACTATAAGAACAAATTCATCATTACATATTATTCACCATTAATTCATTTGTACTCTTTCAGGCAGTTTTTAGCAGGTTCTGGGCATACAAAATTTTGAATCGCGTGAATGTTGCTTCATAATCAAATCATGATTGAGCCATGAGCAAGCATTGGTTGACCATTCAGCGCACAAAGAACCACTAGAATAAGCTATAAATGAATAACTCATTCATACAGTTAATGGCGCAACAAGTATATAGACAAATTCAGCATTACATATTATTCACCATTAATTCATTTCTATACCTTTCAGGCGGTTTTTAGCAGGTTCAGGGCCTACAAAATTTTGAATCGCATGATTGTTGCTTCATAATTGAATGATGATCGACCCATGAGCGAGCGTGGGTCAACCATTCAGCACACAAAGAAGCACTAGAATAAGCTATAAATGAAGAATTCATTTCTGTACTTAAAGACACAACAAGTAAAAGAACAAATTCATCATGACATATTAATCCAGAATCATTCATTTATACACCTTTCAGGCAGTTTTTGGTCTGCAAATGTTTTAATTGCATGAACGTAGCTTCATTAGCAATTCCAACACTATACTATGCATAAGGGGAATGTTACAGCAGTGCGCGCAATGTATATATAAAAATGATGTTTCCCAACTCCATGACAACCGACTTGTCAAAGGCATTCCCTTAGCGGATACAAACATGCACGGACCGTGGTGCTAACGGTTCTCAATGGTGGTCACATTGGGAGCTGAACCCATTGGTCAACAGCTGTCCTCAACAGTGGGGGGAATAGACGTTGAGTGGTGACCAAGATGAGGTTTTCACAAGGTCCTTGTCAAAACGCCATCTCATCGCCCTGCCAACACGATTCCCAATGTCAAATCATTTGCTGGGAAGTATGGCGGTGTCCATGGCACTGCTGGTTAGAATCCTATTTCCTTGCAGTTTTTTATGAAGATCTGAAGAAATATGTTTCTTGTGTACAACTATCCTGAATATTTTTTTGAATCATTTTGATTATCAGTGATTTGCGATTGATTTGTATTTTTCCTCTCCAGATTTGGGCAAAATAATGTCTACCTTCACTGACTTACTGACTTTGTGGGTTTGCGCAAATGTTGCACATAAAATATCGGCAAATAGGAGTATGGAAGGTTTTGTGAATTCATTGCGGACATCTTCTTCAAAAAACGAGCATGGATGGATGGAATCTTCAAACTGAAGTGTACTCCAGAATTGATAGAAGCCTTGGACCCCCAGGGAAAGGACTTGTCTCCTGGACATCCAGAGAAGATGGAACACTGTGGTTTCAAATCCACAAAAAATCTGTGGGGAGAGTGTTGGAGCAGAAACTTGAAAAAGTGCATGAGCCTGGCATCTATGCCAGCTACATGAGTGAATCAAAGTTTGACAGGAAGAGTGCACAGGAATTTCTGGACTTGGCCAGGGAAGAAGGATTGATGCATCCCTACTCACTTGGTGGGGCTGCGTGGATGCAATCTCCAACATCCTCCAAAAAGTGACCCGTGGAAAACTTTGAAGCACTCAACTGAAGTTGAGAACCTCATGCAGTATTGGTCTGCCCTCAGATCAATGCAAATTGGTGAGAAGACACCAAAAATCAAGAATGTGACTGAGATGAGTGTTCCAGAAGTGGATCCTACAAGACTGGATGAAATTCTCAACCAGCAAAATAGGCCAAGTGAATTGAGTTTACTTCATAGCATGTTTGAGCTCCTCAGTACATGGAGGCAGCAGGAAGAAAAACTTCTATCATGCAACAAAAATTGGAATGCATTTTGAGGAAAACAGGCAAAATTTCAAGATGTTGAAGTGGCACTTGCTGATAAGATTGAAGACAGGCGTAAACATGGATTTGCTGTATCAAGTGAAATGATTTAAATGAAAGCGCTTGATTTTTCAAAGGAACTTGAAGTGTCCTTGTCCCAGTTCAAAGCAAGTAGGGGTGGATTACATGTTTCATGAAGAGAAACAATTCATCCATCCAACATTGCAGCACCATTTCTCAACAACTTCCAGAATCTTCAGAGAAATGACAGGCCTTCCAGAGGCATGCAATTAAGTCAAGATGAAATCATATCTCATGTGACGGATTGGAAATGCAGATCAAAAACCAGCTTATTTTGAGAATCCCTCAAATACCACTGTGAATGCCAATGGAGATCAAAGTGTACCAGTGAGAACTGCAGGCAGAGAAAAGCAGAGGTGCTCTTTTATGCTGACAATTCTTGCAGATGGCAAAAACTTCCACCTTGCATAATTTACAAAAGGAAGACTTTGCCAAAAAATGAAAAATTTCAAAGTGGAGTCCTTGTCAGAGCTCAACAAAAATGTTGGATGGACAATGACCTGGTGATTGATTGGTTGAAGTGTGTGTGGGAACATTGCCCAGGAAGTATCTCAAAGAAGCCAAGCAGTTTGGTTATGGACAGTGTTCATGAGCATTTAACGGATGGTTTTAAAAAACAGTTAAAAAGGGGAATACTGATCAAATGGTGATTCCTGGGGGCATGACTTCACTGCTCCAACCTCTGGATGTGTGCATCAATAGGCCCTTTAAAAGTCGTCTCTCCAGAATGTACTCCTGATGGGCTGCAACAAATGTGCATCATAAAACACCAACTGTGAAAATTAAGCCCCCAACCTTGAAACAAATGTTTGAGTGGATAAAAGCAGCTTGGAATGAATGAGCACTTTTAGAACACCAATTTTCAAAGTTTTTCACGACATATAGATTATTAGACCTACGCTCACTTCTACTACGTCACACCCTTTCGTCACTACTACAGTCATCGTCACTTGTTAGGTAATGGGTCATCTGATGATGATCAAGATTGATTTTGATCTGCATGATAAACCACATACAAGTCTATTAATATTTATCACCTTGACACAATGCAGTTTTTTTCTCAGGAAAATTTTTCAGCATCCTGGGCACTTTCAGCAGTGCTGGGAGTAGTGTACTTCCAATTGCACAGTGAAATCTTGTGTACATTGTACTGAAAGTATTGAAGAAAGCATCTGAATTAGAAATACTACTGCTATTTCATTCAATTTTTAGTTCTGAAAAATTATTCTCAAAAATAAATTTTAGCCAGCCACAACTCGAGTGCGCATTGCATGCAGGGATGTCTTCTTGGGCAATTTTCACCCCGAAAATCTGGGGTGCGCGCCTTACTAGAGGGCGCATGGTACTTAAGTAAATACGGTATATGCAATATTTTTTTAAATGGTCTTGTCAATATTTTCCTACTAGATTTTGAATTTCATTCATAGCTGGTTGAAAATTTCACAATGTTCATCTATTCTTTCAAAGTCCTCAGCAACTTAGGTTCTTGGCACTGTGAATGCTGACAACATATTGTTGAAAACATTGACAATATTTTGTTGCTTGAGATTTACAAGTACTTGTGCAAGTATGGTGGATAGAAATATACCTTCATGGCCTGACCATCAACGGAATTCCGTGGGTATATTCATGCCATGGTTGAACAAAATTCTGAAATATGAATTGGATAACAGGCATCACATCCTCAAGCAAGCACTTGGGTTGAAGTGGGATAAGCAGAATCATCTTCCATACATCAGATTTGACTAGTTGGATT
>CAJPEX010002657.1:17266-36684 GCA_905338405.1 Notodromas monacha
TACTGGCCCGGGTCAGGTCTGATTTTTGCGCCAACTCTGGCACTGATTTTTGCGCCCCCCCCTAGCCAGGCGCCCGTGTGCAGTGAACCCGCTGCACCCGCCTTAGGCCGGCCCTGCAAGTATACATGGAAAAATAAAAGGAAGTTCAAGAGAAGAAAAAAAAAATTTTTCTTGTGTGCCTTGATAAAAACTTATTTGCATCCTTGGCATGCCAAGTGATGGCAGTCACAAATGAATGGACGAATACAAACAGTCTTGTGCATAATGGGGACATTTGTGACTGGCTCCAAGTGACAGCAAGCTTCTTGGTATATCTGGGCAACACAATATACTGTATAACAGAACAAGGATATAGGCGTCTTTTTTTTCTGCCTTCTTGGTTATTTATTTTATGGAAATGCAAGACAGGAGTAAGATAATGTTCTTTTAAAAACACAGTATTAAGTGAACCAGATAAAACCGGAAATATCTGGAGTGCAGGTTTGGAGTTGAGTAGGATATTTTCCAACAAATAAAGAAGTTGAAAGATGGTAGTTGCACAAGATTATTTAGCATTTCACCTTGTTTAAACATTTCTTATTTTTGCAGATGATTGGATCAATTCCTGACGCAGAGTTTTAGTTTAATGCACTTGTTGGGAATGAATCCTCCACAAGAAAAAGTGAGGTTAAATTTAGAGCTTGGAATAAAAATGCTTGGTCAGCTGGGGCTGAAAAGCCCTAGTTTAATATCAATATATTTCTTTTGAAAGAAAACACAAGTATTTTGAAATCAAGTTTTCAGGTATAAAAAGAAGGTTTGAAGCAAAATCAAATAATGCAACTGCTGTGGTTCAAATACCAATGGACTTTGGCAAGGTCTGTTCCATTTGCACTCTGAAAAATTGAATGTGCAAATGAATTGGTCAAAGATGACCAAGAAAACTATTTCAATAAAGAAAGATGAAAGGAGAATGTCCTTGCTGAATTTCAGGGATTTCCAAAAAATAGTCCTTGAAGGACAACACATCAATACTCAGAGAGAATGGTGGGAACCCTAGTTCAACTCTGGTCCCACAAGATTCCCAAAGAGATTAGCTCATTTGCTGATTCCCAAAACCCTGTGTTTCTAAACACCCTGGCCCTATTTTAATTTTTGACAGCACTTGTATGCAAATATCTGAATACCATTTGGTGCTTACTTTAAAAAACATAGTTTTGGGATCTCAACAGCAATAAATTGTCTTGTCAGGTAATTGGATGGTCGCTTTGCTCTGCAACAACCGTATTTGTTGTGTGAAGGATAAAATAAACTGCTTGATATACTCATGGAGTAACTTTTGCATTTCCATTGAAAGTCACAGAAAATGATTTAAACCTCTGACTCAATGTCTTAACTATAAACAGTAGGGTACAACAGTGACTGATCACCCTAGTTGCTTTAATTGTTCTAATAGTTTTTTGGACAACAATGGTTGACCAGTATGTTATTGTATCAAAATGACTGTTTGGTTTCACATTCTTCCTCTATAACAGAATTGCAATATGTTTCAAGACTTTTGCTTAACACTTCAACAATTGAAATTCTTTTCACTGAGATTCTCCTTGTCAATTTAAAAACGTGTTTTGTATATGCGTCTTATTGAAGAAATATCCAAAATTTTCAAAAGGGGTTACATTAAAGTAATTAAACATTCATTCCAAATTGATCTTAGTCACAGAAACCTTTATAATTCCGAAGAAACCTTCTACTTTGGGGCATACATTAAAAAGAGGTGCCTTAAATTGATGCTTGTTCTTACTTCTTAGTGTACTAAAGTCCTATTTTTATTTAAAATATGGCTTGAGATTTCTTGTTGAGAAGTTATTCAAACCTAGTGAGGCTTACAATGAAAGAAATGTGTTCTGAAACAAAGGGTTTTTTCATTCCCTGCTGGGATTTTAGTCTTCAACCAACAGAAAAGAGTTTTCTGGAACGCAATTTCTTCCAAAAAAATTTTGGTATGCTTATTTTTGGTCTATGGGTCATTTTTTTAGTAGAAATCCACTGCTAGAATTTAAAAGAAAAAATACTCTGAAGAAATTCAGTCTGCATGGGTTCATTACTATTCTGCCAAAATTTGACAACCCTGCATGAGTTACTTTTTCTTCACCTGATGCTGATGATATTGCCAGTCTTCACTTATTCGTAAAATAAACTTATATTTTGGAAGATTCATTTTTCCAGCATTTTTTTTCACTTTTCTTTGAATTTTCTTTTGTCAAAAGTGGGTGTTGGTAAATATGATTAGGCGTCGTTTGAAGTATGAAGAATGCCTCGGAAGGCCCGTCAGCACCACGACACAGCTGCTTATTGCTGTCAAAAAGTTTTATACACTTTTTTTCTGGCTCAAAGTCACGCACGTGACTTCATTTGGAAAAGGGGTGAACTAGAAAGACGAAATAATGGAGTTTCCTTTCGTGGGACGCAAACAATTTTTTGTTTCATTAAGTTTGAAGGCCTCTGAAGGAAAATTTTATAGAAAATGAAGACGAGCGAATATTATTATTTTTTACATAAGGCTTTGCTTAATATGGTGAAAGATAAAATTTGAAATGGACCATCAGGGTTGGCTTAATTTACATCCACATGTTTTTTTATTTGAGATTACTGTAAAACAAAATGTCCCATCAGCCAAAATTGTGATTTCATTTGGAAAGCAGGGGTGAACTATTAAAAACATACAATGTGATGGAGTTTCCTTTTATTGCAGGACTGAAAAAATTGAGAAATATTGTTGCAGGTGGTCCCTTGCAATTCAACCTTCTGCAATTTGATGGTCAAATTGACAGGGACGTTTGTAAGATATAGTCATCCCGCACTGCCCGCAAAAGTTATTGTCGCCGCAATCCTTGCAAAAACTGCTTTCAATTCATTAATAATAAATTAAGGAAAAACCCACAAAGTAGGTTTTTCCTATTGCGTAATTTCCCTTGACTTCCTTGACTTTGACCCCATTTTATGTCTAGTCTCTCTGATTGTCTCGCAGCAAACGGTTGTCTAAAAAGTGTTGGTTGAATATTACTCTCGAAATATATTTATCCTCTTTGTCTTTTGGGAGAATTGCTGAATTCTCCCCTGCCATGTTCCCCGGCGGTTTGAGTCTACAATTTCATTCATTCCGTTTATCTCGTCATCACGTTCTTTGTGGGGTTATCCTACAATGTTGACTTGCAATTTGACCCTTGCCCCACAATTTGACCTGCTTTGGCCACTTTTTTTGCCTTTTTGTAGTGATATTTTTGAATTTTAAAAAAGTTTTGTAATTTGACTGCTTCGAAATTTGACCATATATAGTTTGGCAACAGATTAGGGTCAAATCTGGAGGTACCATCTGCACATAAAGTTTGAAAAGGCTTCTAAACTAAAAATTTTCCAGGAACTAACAATAATGAGATAATTTTTCAAGTATTAGGCCCAGCTGTTGGAACATAAAAATTAAATCACCTCTAAGAGTTGGCTTGAGATATATGCTATGCACCCATTTGTTAAAAAAAATTATACTGCAAAATGACATGTTGAATCTGCAAAAAAAAAAATTATCAAGATGCTTCAACATTCACGGTTCGCAGGGGAACAAGGTACATTTGTATTGACTGCGATCAAAGTGTTGTCAAAAAAAAAAAAGGCAGATGACTGGAAAGGTTCAACATACCTGCCAAGAATGAGAACAAACATTCATCAAATGAAGCTCAAGGGGCTTGTGCTCATGCAAAGATGTGGGCTTGTCTCGCTTATTCTTTGAAATTATTTTCAAAATGTTTTCTGTCTCTTCTTCACGTACAGGATTGTTCTGAGATTTGTTGAGAATTTCACTCGTGAACGCTTCAAACTCAAGAATAAAAGCAGCCCCGAAATCTGGATAATTCTTCATGATTTATAGACACTTGATGAAACAAGGAAAATGTAACATATTGGTACAGCAATTTAAAACAGATGAACTGTTCAATAAGTATTATGGTAATTTTCACAATGTATGGAAGACAAATTTTTGATTCATGTGGAAAAAAGTGAAACCTTCCGCATCAAAAATAATTTGTATGAGTGAAAAGATAATGCACGAGTACTTTCGCGTGGGTTCCACCGACTATTCTGATGAATCTAAGAATTTTTTGCCGGGAATATTGTTACAAAGTGAAATACAATAGCTGAAAATTTTAAAAATGGCCAGTGTGACCTTTTTACGGATTTCCTTGGCCCAGAACCCCGGACATTTACCCAGCCGAACACACCTCCGTTTGATGGTTCTCGGAACCCAGGACAGGGCTGAAGAGCATAACCAGGATCGAATAACACACCCAGAATTATATTTTTTTAGGACCTCAGAATTCTAAACGGAGGGTCTGGACAGTTTAAAGCGAAGCAACTGATATATTGCTAAGAAAATTCCTTCCACAGTGTTATTAAAAATAAAAATAAATGTTATCTTTGAGAACGGAAATGTTCACTTGCCCAACACAATTTGGGGTGATTCAACAGTTCATAGAAAAAAAAGTTTTGATTTTTGCCAAGAAAAGGTGCACAAAAACAAGAAAAAACAACATTTCTGCCTCTATACAATGTTACAAGGATACCAAAAATGGCTCTCACAGGATGTTTGATCTGTGTTTCTTTGTGGACTTCTTTCAGAATGTTTGCATCATCTTAGCACCAACTTCAAAAGTTTAAATTGACTGTGTGCATGTAATTCATGCATTTGTGTTTGAAACATTATTAGAAAAATTTAATTTAAAAATGCAATAAAATATTTTTTAACTTTAAAGGTACAGAAGAAAAGCATAAATATTCTGCCTCTATGACATGAAAAATTTCCAAAAGGCAAAAAACAAGCTCATACACAGGTTGGGCCAAAAAAGTGAATCAATGTTTTAGACCTTGGACAGCAGAGGGTTCCTGGCCATCCAACGGCAAAGGCAGCATTTTTTGGGGGTTGTGGCATTTCAGTTTGACCAAAAGTCACTTGAATATTGGACTTTTTCCTCACTTAGGCCTTGGTTCAAAAATCATATTTTTAAAATTTGCTAAGCTCATATGGGGACAAAACTTGGCAAAAATATCCCAACTTTTCTGCAGAAGGGTTAATTCCTATAGCTCAGTAGCAAATTGAGTGCTAGAGAAGCAAGAAAAAAACTAAATTATATTTTACACATCATTAAGGAAATCTAACAAGATTTCATATTGGGCGTTTTTTCCTGTAGCTTAATTTGATACTAATCTTTTGCCATTTTAAAAATTAGTTAACGTTTTTTGTTCGCCCTGTACAGAATTGTCATACTGCATACCGTTGGTGGGAAAACCCCTAACAATGCAAGAAGAGCCAAATTAGCTTTTTATCATGGAAAATAAATTGAAAGTCCGTTTATGTGAAGCATTGTTTTTACTCAGTTTCCATATGATAATAGCTAAATTTCTTTGAGAGAGGCTTCAAAAATCATAACATAAAATATATTTTCATTGTCCTAGGAATTCTTGAAAGACATCCATATCTTGAAACATTTTCCAGATCATAGGACAGGCTTTTGAAGTAATTAGGTGTCCATGAGTATAATAAGTCATTTTCTTTTCATGCATCAGGATTCAGGAGTATGTGGACATCGATATGTTTGCATGGGCCCCACTGCTTTTATTCATCTTCGAAATTGATATTGCCACAAAACACTTCTGCTTTGCACATCCTTTTCCTATCAGGCAATGGAGAGAATTTTAAACGACGTCCCACAAAATGAAGTATATTCGGAAACCGTTTCCCCAGAAAAAAAAAAAAGAAGAAACCGCGGAGATCTACGCGTCAGAAAACGTTTTTGTTTCTTCCTTTTTCCTCAGAAGCTTAAGATGAATCATTCAACCCACGACTCTGGCACAGAAAACGTGATTCATTCAAGTGTCATCTGCCACAGTTTTGTTTTTGTTTTCATTTCCTTCTCTTTTTTCAAGTACAATATCCATTCATTAACGCATCAGTTCTGTCGGTATTGCGAATGCTTTTGAATAGGCAAGACGATGCTGTTCGAGGGAGGTTTATGACGTAGGAACTCTGTGTAACAAGTTTTTGAGTGAAAATTCTATTTCGTATCTGATGAGAGACAGGTTTTTTTTTTTTAATTCAATCAATGCTGGAAATTTTTAAACGCCAAATCAATAGGGGATTTTTCGGAATAAATAGAGATATTGAACTTGAAAATCTGAACGGCCGAAAAAGTGCGAGAAATGGCCTTGGAAGTAAATAGAGCAAATGATGAAGGGCTAAAGTCGAATCCATTGTTCCGGTTCTCGGAGTTTCATTCGTAATTCATGAATTCAATGGCCGGAAGTCCACATAATAAAGGTCGCTGTTGCGTGTTATAAATATCCCCTTAATGCCTTCAAAGAGTCTTGACACACAGTTCCTGGAAAACGCTCCTGGAATTATTCCCTGGTTTTATTCAAGATTCAAAATTATTTTTGACCTCACAACTGAATAAGAAAAAAAAATCGGTGCATCGTCGCTTGCTCGCAAAAATGTGTTCTACGGAAATTTAATTTTTATAGATAACGAAATTGATCATCACATGGTTTAAACAATTAATATTCCTGCTGAGATTTCAGACTGACGAGAGAGAGATTTCCTGACTCGTTTTTGGCATCAACTTGATTTAAAAAAAAAGGATATGCTCTGAAAAGATTCAGACTAGATACTGTATTCGTTGAAAAATTATCGCAACCATTCTTGCCCCATCTTCAAGTCTCAAAAAATGTCACCTTCATGCGAAAAAATGAAAATAAATCAAGAGTTTTCGAGAACTATTTCATATTTTATTTCATTTCCATGCAGAAGTTCCACAGTTTTCCCCGCAAATTTCCGCATTTACACTTCCGAGAACTTCACCATTTTAATTCCGATCGAATTTCTTCATCGTCCACATACTTTCACAGCCATGATAAAAACGAACCCCATTCTTGACCCAGAAAGAAAACTTGCGTGTCAGGAATTGACACCTGTCGACACTTTTGGCATTCCCTTGTGGACTTTTCCCCCTTTTTTGCATGATAAGAAGTCCTGGTCCAACACGATATTTAATCCATCGCACACGAATTTATTCGGTGCATTAGCTTTCAAAGCAGCGAAGTTTTCTCCGGGGATAGTTTTTTTTTTTTTACTTCCAAGAACAGGGTTCGTATTTGGGGTTTTGTCAAAATTTTGGCGGACGTTGGCTCAATCATTTTGCACCGTCCCGGGCTTTCGAGGCTCTGAAGTAGCTGTACATCAGAGGCATGTATCCGTAAATTTTGGCAAAGTAATTGACGCAAAGTTCTCGTTCTTGATAGTGGTTGCTCATTTGTGACAAACCGTCTTCCTTGCAACCACTGCACGCAAATGTGGTATTTGAGTCAATCTGCAAATTATGGGAAGCAAAATTAGGGAGTTCAGCGAACCGTGCATAAATTCTCGTGGAGAAATCAGACTGGTGAAGGTCGTCGTAGGAAAAAGTTATGGAAAGCAATGAAGATATTTTTGTATGCTAGCTGAATCATATGAAAAAGTTTGAACTGATTTCGTCTGAAGGTTTTTGAGTCAATCTGAAAAAAAGTGAGAAGTTCTCCAAAACCTCATATAAATTTTTGCATATAAATTTAGCACATCAAATTGCAAAGTGGTCCAATTGTGAGACAATGCTGCATTCCATGTTTCCTACATCGAATTTAACATTTTGAGTCTCTTTGCAGGTCAAATTGTGGGGCAAGAGGTCAAATTGCAAGTCAACATCCCAGGAAATTTGAATGTTGAATTATGGGATGGTCAAATTTCGGGATGTCAAATTTCAATAAGGTACCACCTGTACCATGAAACTGACAAAAGTTGTAATAGAAAGTGATTCTTGCCTCTCCACTGAAAGATCAAGTACAAGATAAAACTGTTTGATCAAAATTGCTATTTTTTCAGTTGTCAGGATGTCAATTATTGTAAAATAAAATAAATAGGAAATGAAGAAAGAGTATCAGTGGGCATATGAAAGAATCTTACCCAAATTGGAGGAAGCCTGGTCAAGTGGCTCACAAGGTAATTCATTGCAATGTCCTCACAGTTGATGATATCATCATTCTTATTGAGAATTTCTGGTGACATGTTGTAGGCATACAAGTACAAGTAATACTTGTGGACAAAGACCCCTCCTGTGAGTGCCAATGAAAATGCTGCACTGTAAAAGTCCTTATTCAGGTCCTTGAATCTGTAGACCCATTTGTCCTTGCCTGCACCCCAACTGTGCTGTCTGGGTACAAAGCCCACCATCCTCTCCTTTGCTTCTTGCCAAACCCTGGGAAAACCAAAAAAGAATCAAATAATTAGGCAATGTGCTCATAAATTGTTGGTCCCATAATGAGAATAATGTATTCCAGAATTACAGGTGGACTCTCTTTACAATGATCTTGTCTACAACAATATTCTCTATATAAAAAATTTTGTGGTCCCATGAGGCCATCTTCCCATGTTATGGAGGCTCTCTACAACCAAATTTTCTGTACAATGGATTTTTTTCTGGTCCTTTGAATTTTTTGCAAAGGGAGTCCACTGTGTAGTTACCTGAGGATTCATGAAATAATTTTGAAACAAAACTGTTTTCCTCAAGTTATAACTGAAAGATACTCAATGCATTCCAAGTATTCACAATAATTTTTGGAATAGCTTGAGTACACCTGCATTCCAGAAAGTTATTAGCATAAAATTGAAGTAATCCTGGCATTCAAGCTCTCAAGTTTTATAAACTAAGAAACTGCAGTGTCAAGAGCAAGCAACAGTTGGAACTTTCTTTTCCCTTTCAAATTCCTTGTTTTATAAAATAAGTAGTTCAAATTTTTTATATTAACCCATTTTGTCCTTAGAATGTCATTCTTTGAAACTATGCAAAAGAATTTTGCCAATAACATTTTTTGTGAAAAATTTCAATTTTACCGGTTTTTTTGTTGCTAGAATGAGGGGACTACAAAACCAATAAAAGAGTCTTACCTGAAGCCAAACAAAATATCCTCATGATTGATTTGAACATCCTCATCCACAGTCAGAACTGCTTCTGTTTCAATAGTGGTGAATGGAATGAAACGGTTATTCAGACTGTTCTTTGTTGCTTTCACAACCTGAAATTTAAAATGTTTTGTCAGTTTAAAATTGAACTGTAAGACAAATGACTCAAAATACTTGCCTCCAGGTTAATCCCAATATCAGGCCAGAAGTCAGCTGCAGGCAAAGACCTTTCATCATTCCACACCACAATAATTTTGTTCACCAGTTTCAAGCCAGCAAAACTTCTGAGTATTCCTACCAATGCCTGTAATTGTAATAAATATTTGTAAAATTCCTGAAATCAATTTTTTGCACAATATGGAAGTTCACCTCGTCTCTGTGATAGGTCAAGAAAATAATTGTGAACTCCTCTGTCCCAGGGAAAGCTGCTTCACCATAAGTGGAAAGGTCTTCCCGTTCAGATGAAATTGGTTTGCCACCAGTTTCCCTTGCTTCAGGAAACATGTTCCATTTGAATTCTGTAATCCATACACACAGAAAATAAATGAAACAGTAAATTTGAATGCATCTAACTTTGAATGGAATCCCTTACCAAGTTCTGAAGTACTTGGCCTTGAAGAGTAGCTATAATGAGGATCAAACCATTTGTTCCAGGCTTGGTACCAATTCTTTCCCACCATGTCATTGGGATTGTCTTTGGGCACCAAGTCATCAGGGCTGATGGATGAATAGGCTTGAGTCACTCTCTGTATGTCCACAAAAGGCTGTAAGTGGTGAAGAAAAATTAGTTAGACCAATTAGATACAATTATGAAAGATATTTTTATTTATCAAGAAGGTATAAATATGAAAAGAGTCAATAAAATTCAATTTGCAAGAGATTTACAACTGATACCTGCAAAAGCTAAAAAAGTAAAACTGTACTGTGCTGTGTACTGTAATTGGAGTCTTTCTTTCAGAATTGTAAATTGTTATCAAACTGCAGACATTTTGTTCCAATGCATGCTGTTAATTTGACACATTGACTGACACTGACACAGACTGGTGACTTTGTATTCTTAATTTAGAAAAGAAATAGTTCAAAAGGGGTTTCATGAGTTCTTATGCCTGAGATCTCTCCACCAAATGCTGAAATCCTGCTTCAATGGTGACTCAAATTCGTATCAGCACTGCTGCTGCTTGATTTTTAACATACAGGTGGTACCTTGCAATTCAACCTACTCCACTAAGCTACAGTCAAATTGCAAGACATGTCATGCAATTCAAAAATATCAATTAAAAATTCCTAAAAAGTGGCCAAATAAAGTCAAATTGAGGAACAAGGGTTGAATTGTAAGTGAACCTCCCAGCAAATTCAACAGTGTAATTGCATGAGTATAATTTCAGGAGGTTACATTGTAAGTACTATACATGTACGGTACAGTACATTTTCTACATGAAATTTCAAGAGAAACTGAATTTAGAATTGTCATTACTCACAGACATGCTGCTGGAGTTGAACACCCCATCCTTTGAGTGAGCAACTTCCCTGGCCATACCAAGGACACCCATGCGACCCCTTAGTGTGGAGACCACTGCATCCATGATCCTCTCATCAGAACTCAAGTAACTCTTCCATAAATAATATCCTTGCCTCCTCATCCCAACAATGTCCTCATCACTGATCTCATTCAAGATGTCCAGAGCCTCACCCAGTCTTGGCAAGGGTATAAAAACTGCTGCAGCTGTCCAGTCAATGGTTTCATCAAACGGCAACCTGGCTTGGCCAACCACCACTGGTACAGCACCAAATCGCAAACATTCAGCAAATCTGGTCTGGAAACTTGGCGTTGATGCAAAGTCTCCTGTCGGAGCAAGTGTCAGACAAAAGGTTGAGTCCTGAAGAGTTGATTGCCTATTTTGGCACAATCTCCAGTCTCCGTCAAAGACCGGGAAATCAGTTTCTTCATTCTCTGTGCATTCGAGCGACATCTGGATATTAGCATTCGCGTTCCGCAGTTCCGCCAAGTCAGACGNAGATAGCGTTAGTTGGCATGTTTTTTCCGGAACTGCTTCCCTGGAAACTCAGGAACAATTTCCGCTTCGCCGGCAAAAACGGGGTCGGAAATACCTCCGCGTTTTCTTTCACAGGAAGTGGAGGAACTACGAGGTCGAACTTTGGTCTGAAATCAGTGAAACTCGCCACGGAATCGATGACAACTGCGTGAAAAGGAATTTCTTGGAGTCGTTTCCGGTGATCTCCGATACTCGAGATTTCGAGGATGGATGATGTCCGGGATGAAACTCGAATGTAAGCTTCATTCTGATATGTTTCGGATCCATCAATGCTTCTCACTGGTCTTGTTGTGAGTCTTTTCTGAACTGCAGACATAATCCCGTCATTCGCCACCACAAACTCGAAACATGGCGGAGAATCGAGTCTGCTGTGAGCACTTTTTCGAATCGCTTGAACGACTCGAAAAACACGTTGGTCTTGAGTACCGTACGTTCTGACCGAAACGGGAAATCCGGACTTGACGCGACACCTGTCGTAGTTTACGCAAGTATCAAAGTTGCAGCTCCTGCGTCTGGGGTCAGTGATGTCGCTGCTTTGAGCATCCTCTAGTGACGGGTTCGGTGACAGAAGAGTTGATGAGTGAGTATAAATGGTGGGGGCATCCAGCAATGTGTCTTCAGCATTGGTCTGCTTGAGGATAACCAAAGGGTCTTGCGACCTGCATCGGATGTTTTCCTGTGGATAAATCAAAATATTTGTGAATAACTCTCAGGGTGAACAGAGAAAAGTTGTTAGTGGTTGTAATGCCACCAAATTTTCAAGCCAGGAATAACGTTTGAGCTACCCTATAAAAAATAAAGTATACAGCACATGTTCTGTAAAATCACAATATGCAAAATACAACTTTGGATTTCGAAAGTAATAGGTGAGGTTTAACAGAAATTTGGTCAGAAGCACTAAGGAAATAAACATGAATGATGCTATATTATATGCTCATAACATTTATTAAATACGGTATATAATCTTATTACTGTATACTGTATTGCAAAAAATTCATTATAACAAATAATTGCTTGCAAAAAGTCATCTTTAGGCCCGTTCTGCTAGCCAGAATGCAAATTGAGTTACTTTACAGCGAAAGTTTTAATTTCAATAACGCTATTTTACTGGTCCCAATAATTACTGTATAATTACTTTAAATACTGCATACTAATGTAAACTGATCATCAAAATACTCTTATAAACGAGTTTGAAATCGTGGATTACACAAATTAAAGATTCGCTGCAAATGTGAGCAGCCTTTTTCTAATTCTCGGCGCCAAAACCGTTGCATTTGGAATATACGTATGTAAATTTTCTTGAATACGCAACTTAGTAATAGGCGGAATTAACCAAAGTAATTTGATTAAAAAAGGAGCTCGTGCTAAAAACGAAGTGAATATAACTCCAATCGAACAATTTCCTTTGTAACATTGAAAAATGAGAAAAAAATGGAAGCCAGCTGGTATAAAAAATAAGGAAAACATTAAATATATTTTGTAAGTGAAGCTCAGTTTAAAAAATTACCATCAGAGCTGATTGAAATGCTGTGTCAAGTTGACAAACTTAGGACACAATTAAGCTTGAGTAACTTTCTTGAATGTCCTTAAACATTCTATATTGTCGCCAAATGGTACATTTTGTTAGAAAGAACGTTTATTCTTGCCCAAAAAGTCTTCTTAGCGATAATCAATAAATTCAATTTTTCAATTTTAAAATCATGAAATTTTTTTGTGCTCAGTACATTTAGTCCCAGGAGTTGGTATTTGGTTTTAAATCAATTTCCGTTAGTCAAATATGTCCGTTATTCTTCATCATCTCTCAGCTATTATATTTAACGTAATAGCTAATCCAATGGATTTTTTTGCAAATCATGCTCCAAAAAAATGTAAAATAAAAATTTTTTTTATTTTTTTATTTTCATTATAATAAAATAAAACATCTTGCCAGTGATTGTAAACTTTTTTAGTGCAAGAAAAAAATTTCACAAAATCACAAACTAAATCTACTCACGAATGCCAAGGTGAGCACGAGAGCGAACAGCAGAGCGACGATCACGCAAGGAATGATGATGTAAACCACCCATTTCTTGTTCTTCGTCCTTTTATTCAGCTGAAATTCCACCAAATAAACCACGTCACACTTCCTCTTTTTCAATTTTTTGCAACAACAAAAATTCCACAAACGATTGATTGTAGGTATCATACCTCTTTACTCGAATACACGTGATGCGGAGAAGACCAAATCATGGCGCACTTGATCGTCTTATTCAAAATCTTTCAGACGTCGAAAACGAAATTTTCGTTTTCCGAAGAAAGAAAAGTACGGGTATATCTCCGATGATTTTAAATGAGAATAAAAGAAAAGAGAACCTGGGAAGCAGACAGAAGTTTGTTTGTGTGTGCCATATATATGATGACGAATAACCCGAAAAACACGTTCATTTCCATCTTCAATTCAGTCACTCGCGCTGGAATATAGGGGAAATAATTTTAGAACGTTTTCACTCCATGAACTCCGACGAGTTCCACTCGATCGTTTTTCTTCGTTGCTGGGAAATGAATAAAAATAGATAATTTTTTCAATTTTTTTTTCTTTTTAGGCTCAGCAATGTGTGTGTGGATTTTGAGGAGGATGGATTGTTTGTTGAGAGGATCCGAGTCTCGTCCGATGTTTTTATACACGTTTCTTTTGGAATGAGAACGTCGTTGCTTCGTGGTCCACAAATGTATTCGACTTTTCTCGGGCTTCCCATCCACGAGTGCGTGAATAAAAAGATTTGAAAAGCTGCGCATGAAATTTTGGACACGTCGGGGGTTTCCCCGGTCAGTTCAGCAGTGAAACAAAAAGAGAAGAAAGAAACTAGAGTATATGTGTTGCATTGAAGCCACTAAATGTATTTCCCGAGAACCCATGGGGTTTTTCCCTGTCCTCTATATGCCAAGCAGTATAGGGTTCATCTGCACACCATTTGCAAAGCAAAGCGACATTCATGCCACTTCCTGAGTTCCCAGTTGGGTTTGAACTGGGCATACTTTCCTGTACCATAATGAAGACCAGGGAATTTGGTCATTTGACACCTGTGACCTGTTATATATATATGAGTATCATGAGCACATAAGCTTGAGAAAGTGTTACATCATGCATAAATTATTTGAGGTGATGAATCTTTGAGATATTTTTTTTCATCATCTTTCTGATGTGCAGATTTTCTCTCATTTTGATGAGAGGTTATTTGATCATATTTGCTCTAGACTAAAATACTTTTCTCCATAAATTCCTCTTCAACTAACATGAACAATATTTATGAACCTGTTAACAATGGGCTGGTGTTTTTTCTAAAACCTTTTTTATTTCTTGAATTCCCAGGACTGGTTTTGACTTTTTTTAACCCTTGGAAGGCGGAGGGTTCTTTCCCATTGCCGGCCAAAATCGGATTATTTTCGTATGCTGTGGTGTTTTAATTTTTCTGAAGGTCAGAAAAGACCTTCCAGGTGGGCTGAGGCAAAGTCAGAATTAATCCAAGAAAAGCCCATTGCTTAGCATAGGATTTTTTTCATTTTCTCGTGAAATTTTTCTGTGAAGAAAGAAAAAAGCATTGGATTTTTCCCCAACTTTGTCCTCAAGTCCCTGCCACCCGTTTTTTATTTTCTGCCCTGAGGTGTAACAAAATTTTGCAAAAATAGTCCGACTTTGCTGTATCCAAGGGTTAAGAAAGAATTGAAAAAAACTCTGAGGCAGAATCCATCCTCTATATTCTTGTACACTTTTCATAAAGGCATGTGAAGACTGCATTCGAAGAATTTTTGAATACTAAAATCATTATACTGTATCATTTACAAAGGAAATGAAAAGAAAATGGTCTTCAGAAAATTAATTTCCACTTTGGAATGTCAATTTAAAGATAAATATTCCCTCCAAATTCCAATATAAAAAATCACTTTTTTTTAGCAAGCATCTGCATTGGCACCATTGGACGAATCTGAAGTTTCATAATTTCAAAATCTGAATCCAACACTGCTTGAAATGTGTAAAATGATGTGCTCAAACCAGACGAAAAATTGCAATCAACTGAGGCAGGTATGACTAGTAAAGAACACGCAAAGTTTCAACTGCAAAAAATAAAAATAGATGGTCATCTTTTGCGCAAGTCATAGAATGACGAAAACAGATTTTATATAAAGGTCGCCATTGTTAAGCTTGCAGTTGAAGAACGCAAGAATTTCACAAAATAAGAGATGATGCTCTGAACCCTGAACTCGAGTTAAATCCAGAAAAGAACTTCGCTTTAATTCTGAAAATCAATTTCGTACATTTTCCTTGATCAAAATTCGCTTCAGATTTCTCAAGTTCTTTTGCATTTTGTTATTGAAGCCGATGATACGGTATTTGAAAGAAAAAAAAATTCGGGATGTCAGCTCGTAGCTTTTGTTGCACCATTCCTTTGCTGTGACTGCTTCCTTTTTCTGACATCATCATCGCATAACTTACATTGAAGCCCAGAAATAAGTTGATCAAGAATTTACATTATTTATACTGTAACATCTTCATACTTGTATTTTAGCACTTTGAAAACAAGAATTAAATCAGGGCAAGACAAATTGTTCTGTTTAGTCTGATCAAGTTTCCAATCATCAACTGAATTCCTCTTGTGTTTGAAAAAATAAATTTACTGTTGTCCATCCAATAAAGTTTAAAAATCCTAAATTCATTTAAAAAAAATAGTCAAGCATTGACAGAATACATTGAGACCCCAAGATGTGGACATAATTGGTGCATCACGAGTGTCCCTAAGTTAGAATATCTTCAAGTCAAGTCTCATTTTTCCTTAGACTTACACTATACCAATTTTAATTGGTGTTTTACGAACAAAAAACTAAAATACCATAATTCCAATAAAATAAAATTTGTCTCCCAATTGAAACTGATTCAATCAATATATTTCAACACAATCTGGAAATTTGGGGAATTGAATACTGATACCTCTGTAGCAGTACATAGAAATTTTGGCATTTTCTGTAAAAATAACATTCAAGTGAAAAAGAGAGAAGGAAGTTCCTCTATGCTGGAGGTAATTTTTTAAATTAGCTAAATGGATGGTAAATTGGTGAGAAAAATGTCCAAGAACTTTTCTTACATAATTCAAGGGTTTGAAATATCTGTTTCTTGTAATTTGAACTGAAATGTATTTGCAATTTTATCACAGAATGTCCCTATGTTGAGTCAGTGTCCTGATGTTGGGCCTTTTTTATTACTTTTTTTTTGGAAAACAAGTGTCCCTATGTTGAATTGTCCATATGTCGATGTGTCCGCATCTGGGGGTCTCACTGTAATATAAATTTTGTTTGAGACTGGCACCTGGCTTTCTGTTAAAATGTTGAATTGGTTTACTCTACTCTTCAAAATACAGTCGTCGTCCGCTAATTCATCAAAAACTGGCCTGACCCGAAACGTTTATAAAAAAAACGGCGTTTATCTTCTTCGAATGTCCGTGAAACAAGTTTAAAATTTCAAAACCGAGAAGGAAATCTAGGAGAAAATGATTCGAGAATTACAATATATGAAACTTACGTTTTGAAGCCATGTTTTGGCATATAGACTCGGTTCATTTAATTCCACATGCACCCTTCTTCTGTTTATTTTTTTCCGAGTGTCGCAAATAAGTTCTACCTCATCCCAACCAGTTGCAGTAACCTCGACTGTGGATCTATAGAAAGGGGGAAAATGAAATCCATATCTGACGAATAAATAAGTCAAGAATTTTGAAATACATGCATGACATTCTTTTCCAGCAACGGTCAAGCGTGACAATAAACCGATTATGGGACCAACGGATGTATAAGAGACTTCCAGGAACAGTACGAAACTTTTCAGATCGCGGTTGGGTCTTATACAGTATATTGTTCCCAAGTTCAAGGCAAAGAGGCCCCGAAACAAAAAGAAGAAGAAAAGAATAAAAGGGAAGTCAAAAAGTCCGGAAATGTATATTCAGTAACACATTCAAACGCATCACACTTTCCGCTTCCGACTTTCAACTCCCCCCCCCCCCCCAGAACATCGACTGTATTTAAATTTGAAATCGGGATATCACAGCAGTGAACGACACGTCGAAGGCCTTCCTCTCAAGTCTGAGCAAGTAGTCATTTTTCACATCAGATGTCGCCTCTCTTCGTGAATGATGCAAGGAGCACGTTTCTGAATTTAAGGAACTTTTGTTTTCGGTTCAATAATACGCAAGAAAATATGTATATAATTAGTAAAGGGTGCACATGAAACATTTGTTGTTGTTGTTGTTGTTGTTCCGTGGATTGGAATCAAGTTTACCTGAAATCAGGCTGGAAATAAATCACGTGCACAGAATTCGTTATGGGGAAATTCTTTCTCGTTCATTCCCCGTCAGCAGCCGGAGTGGTTTTATGGAATGTCGGGTAGATGTCACACGCATAACTCCGTCGCTGATCATGGATTACTTACAACAAAATAAGTAACCTTGGCGAAACAAAACTAGCAGCATGAAGATGACAAATCATGGATGAACTAAATTGATTTTCCTATTTATCTGTGGATGGAAATGATTTCTCATGAATTGGCATCCATTTCAAATAACTGGATCCTTTCAACGGTGAATATAATTGTATATATCTTTTTATTTGTTCGAATGGGGGAGAAAATTTTAGACACAGGAGTGTAATTCTGCATGTTTTATTGAATGAAGATCACAATTCTGTATTTACATTTATTTTTTGAAATTCAAGCCTTTCTTAGCAACGAACATTCGTTGTTCGGATACATTTAATTTGATACGTGGAATTATTTGTAGCTCAAGAATTCATAACAGTACAGCATAATAATCGAACTGAAATATGGAATTATAAACGTGAGCAGCTGCATCTTATTCAAATTAAACTTGAAAATTAAATTAAAATAGAATATAAGGGACTCGATTGGACCATGTCTTTTTCGTGGACAATTGTCAAAAAATTGGTATAATTACGGTCAAGGAAAAAAGACGACCAAATTTCTCCAACCATCAACAAAAAAAGTTTTCCCAAGAGCACCTCCTTGTTGAGGTGTTCGAAGAATGGTGAAATTTTCCAAAATATTTCAAAACATTGATGAGAATGCATTTCTTTGGAAACGTGCTGGGAAAATTTTCATTTCAATGAAACGAATTAGAACGACGAAACGTTGTTCAGAGCAAAAATAATATCAATCAAGTTCAACAGCAAAAGGTAAAAAAGAGAAACTCAATAATAACACAGAAAAACGCTTTTTCGTCACTTCCAAAACTTGCAACAATTGTTTGAGCAAATTCAATGTTTTATTGTTGCAAACATTACATCATTTTCTCCCGGATTTCGGTGTTTTCATGAAGAACAGGAAATGGTGGCTTCCATCCGCCGAATTTATTTTCAATTTCCTCTGCGACTGCAAGTGTCAACCAGTCCTTTCCTGGTCCACCAACAACCTATAAAAATGGAGATTAATCTATAAAAAGTTCAGAAGAGTAGCATTTGAAAGACCGACGAATGTGGGATGGAAGAATTAAAAGAGTATTTTTCAGTGAGAGCCAATGAAAATGTTCAACATGATGATTCCAGTTCATTCACCATTTATTTTCATACAACGTATAGAGCAAAAAATTTGTGAAAAGCTGCTGTAGTTTTTACATTCTGAAAGCATTCATGATTTTTACCTTTCATACAAAGGGACATTTTTTTGAATTCAGTGAAAAAACTGGTTTTATTTTTATTCAAGCCTTTTTATCAGAGAAACTTAACTACTGTACTTTGAAAATTGGTTAATTGAACATGGATATAACCTCAGTGCTTTGCAAGCAAATCTACTATTTATAATGTCCAGCATTCCATACTGATAGAAATGAGCTTAAGAAAAATTTACAAGTATTGAAAATCAATGCAGACACCCTTCCTGAAATCTTAAGAGGATCAAGATAAACTGTCACCTTATATTATTTCTCATCAAAGATTCTCTCTAAATTTTTCATTCAAGTAAACCTTATGTGGGAGCAGGCTGAAGACTTTGTGCTTTAACTTGGGTTCTGTAACTGCGGCAATTGCTTTAATTCTGGCTTATGCAGCAATTATTGTTACTGATATTTTGTTTTCAATGTCAGGGAAAGAAGGGGTGTATGCATACACATCAGTTGTGCAGTTGTATTTTGTGGAAAGCATTTTCTTTTATTTTTGTTATCCATGAATGAATGAACAGAACACTTTATTTGCTGCTTTTAGGGGTGGGCTGAGGGGCGTTTATTCTTTAAATCCCCTGTCCATCGTTTTTGCTGTTGTTATGTGTGTGTGTGTAAGTGCATATGTGCCTTGTTCGCAGTCTTTCTTGGTCCTCC
>CAJPEX010002658.1:0-22928 GCA_905338405.1 Notodromas monacha
AAGATACAGATGGTTACTCAGCTTCTTTACAGATAACGCAATCGCAGGAAACAAAGAATATACAGAAAAACTCATCTCATTTCGTGCTAGCGAAAAAACATCAAGTAATAATAATAACACACAAAAAATCGAAAACAACAAAATGCAAACGAATACAACACAAAGCATACCAAACAGCAATATAACAATACCTCAACAGCAAAATCAGCAAAATAATAATAATACAACATACAATCAGCAGCAAACGCGTAGCAATAGACCACCATTTCAAAGGTTCAACCCAAACAAAACACTTCAATGTATATACTGTAAAGGAGAACACTCCATATACAAATGTACAAAATCATACGAAGAAAAACAACAAGTAACAAACAAAGAGAACCTTTGTATAAATTGTCTGAGAAAAGGACATGTGTCCCCGGAATGTAGATCAATATACAATTAGTAACAATCGTCACCACACAACGCTATGCAGATTATTCGTACCAGATGAACAAAGAGTTAATCAAAATTTTGATAACCAGAATCAAAGAAGGACATATCAAAACAACAACTCAACCAATCAAACGCAGCAACAGAATGCACCATCAGGCGTAGATCAAGCACTCTTAGACATACGAAATATGATGCTACAAGCACAAAATATGTTCACACTTCCACTACAACAGCAGTTACTTGCAGCATTTAACCAACATAGAACAAACTCAGCTGAACAACAACAACTAGCTATACAACCCCCACAACAAGTACTAGCTATACAACCCCCACAACAAGTACTAGCTATACAACCACCGCAACCAGTATTAGCAATACAACCCGCACAACTAGCCATAGCCCAACAGCCCGCACAACAACCAGCAATAGAGCAACCAAATGAAGAAGCAAACAATAGACAAGCAATTGTACGATTAGATATGATTAGAGTCGAAGTATACTCAACTACGAATGACATATCACTTACATTTATGGAAACAGCGGAACTAATACATCATCCAACTAATCAAAAGATATACGCATTACTAGACTCAGGTGCACAGGTCAATTTAATAACAAAGCGTTTGGTCGAAATATTAAACAACCGCACAACCAGCCATAGCCCAACAGCCCGCACAACAACCAGCAATAGAGCAACCAAATGAAGAAGCAAACAATAGACAAGCAATTGTACGACTAGATATGATTAGAGTCGAAGTATACTCAACTACAAATGATATATCACTTACATTTATGGAAACAGCGGAACTAATACATCATCCAACTAATCAAAAGATATACGCATTACTAGACTCAGGTGCACAAGTCAATTTGATAACAAAGCGTTTGGTCGAAATATTAAACATTCCNATCACCCAACTAATCAAAAGATATACGCATTACTAGACTCAGGTGCACAAGTCAATTTGATAACAAAGCGTTTGGTAGAAACATTAAACATTCCAAAAAGAAAAGCACAAAGAAAATTTGATATCATTGGAGTAAACAACAAAGAAAACAGTATGAGTTCAACGGAAATAGTAACAATCCAAATGAAATCCAAGATTAATCCCAATTTCATGATAACCACAGAAGCAATTGTAGCACCATTACAAACGTCATGGCGAGGCAGAAATCCAGATACACTTAGAGACTTCAGATATCAAGAAAATGAAATGGCCGATCCCAGGCTTATACATACAAATGACATCACATTTGACATAATCCTGGGGGGCAAAGAACTTATACCAATATTCAATACGGATAAAAGAGAAACATACCTATCAGACACATTTCAACTACTACATTCAAACTTAGGTAGCGTAGCTAGAGGAGTATACACATCAACACGTCATGTACAAGAACAAAACAATTTCTACTCATATCTGTATAACGCAACAGAAAACATAGAAGACGAAATTCTCAATGCAGAGATCTTACGACATATGGAACAAGATGTGAAAATATTCATAGGCGACAAAGAAATAACACCAAACAAAAAACAATATGTAGAAGACTATATGTCAAAAATAACAATAATAGACGGAAGAGTTACAGCACCACTCCCAAAACGACCTAATTTTAACAAAATTTGGAATCCGAATCTCAGAATGGGAGAATTACGAAGTAAATCCATAATAAAACTACTTGAAAAAGGAGGGAGATTAGCAGAAGAATACGTGAAGTTCATCAACAATTGGATAGACACCAAAGTAGTAAAAGAGGTAACACTACAAGAACTTCAAGAACAAAACACACCGTATACTGAATTACCACACCATGGAGTAGAACGTCCAAACAGCGCTTCCACACCATTACGAGTAGTTATCGCCGGCAACGCAGCCGATGCAGGTAGAGCTTCATGTAACAATCTTCTCGAAACCGGACCAAAAATTTTGCCCAATATCATAGATATACTGATCAGACTTCGTTTTTCAAAGCATTTTGGTATTGCAGACATAAAAAAGGCATTCGTACAGGTTCAACTCAAGGAAGAAGATCAATGGCTTTTAATTACTAGATGGCCAGAAAAACAATCTAATGGAACATACATCCCTAGATTTTTCAGATTCTTACGGTTACCATGGGGAATAAATTGTGCACCATTCGTTTTAAATGCATGCGTACGCTACATGTACAAAATAGCAAAAGAGAATTTCGTCTTCTATGTTTTCTGTTGCGTTATACAGATATGAGTAGAAATTGTTTTGTTCTTGTACATGACATGAGAAAAATAGCGCCCGAGCGGGCGTGAGAGCCTATACACACGTCACAAACGTGACCTGAAACGCAAACAGGATCAAAGCAGGAAAGGATACAAAGACACAACAAAAAAGGTGACATTATATAAAGGCGACACAAATCAAAATACCACGCAACGTCCTAACAGAAAACGAAATAAAAGGAGAAATACACGTCTTCTCTGACGCAAGCGGAACAGCGATAGCAGCAGCAATTTACTATGTATCCTATAGCAATAATTCAGTACGAACGAACATAATATGGGGAAAATCTAGATTAGCACCATGTAATGAAAAAAAGCAAGAAGAGAAGCAAAAAAGGATACAAAAATCAAAGAAAAAACGAGACATACAACCTAAAGCATCAAATGAATCACTAAAAATAAATAGACTGGAGCTAACGGCAGCTTGTTTAGCAGTTGAAATGCTAAAAATAACTTGTAAAGCACAAAAATTCCATAACTGCGAAATATACATGTGGACGGACTCACAAGTAACTCTCGATTGGATATACGCAAACAGCATGAGTACACCCACATTTGTATATACAAGAGTAAAAGACATTTTAAAAGAAACTAAAAAAGAACAGTGGCAACACATCCCAGGGATCGATAATCCAGCAGACATTGCTTCAAGAGGTTGCTCCGTAGAACAGTTACTAAACGATAAACTATGGAAATACGGACCAGAATGGTTACCACATAAAGACAAATGGCCACAACAAAAAGCACGCGTAACAATCGCAACAAAAAAAGACAATATCGATAAAGAGATAGAAACACTTAAAGAAATTCAAACCATTACGAAAACATTTGAAGGAATCTTCCTCTGGGAAAACATAATAAAACGAATAGCAATTTGGAAAAGAATCATACTCTTTTTTCCCATCTTAATAGCAGCAGGATTTTTTAAAAATCGGCAGGATACACAAAAGCGAGCAAGAATTAACTTTCAGCCCCTAAAGGAAGATCTTACACCCCTCGAGAATCATGTAGCTGAAAAAACTGCAGTAAGACTAATACAAAAAACATATGCACTTAATGAATGGAACATTCTCAAAAAAGGAAATAAAGTCATAGAAAAGCCCGATCTTGAGTGGGATACACAAAACAAGTATATTGTTTCAAAAAGTAGACAAGAAGTCGACCTTCAAACAAGCGTTCCAAAAGATGATCCCGTTAGACAAACTCTCATATATCTACCAATACCAAAAAGCGGACAAAAACCTAACCTAGTCAAATGCCTACTCACTTCAATCCATCGAAATAACGGCCACTGTTCAGTAAACAAAATACTAAATATCCTCTTTGAGACATATTGGGCACCAGGAAGTAGAAGATTAGCAAAACAGGTAAGACGAGAATGCTTTCACTGTAGACGATTTGATAGCAAACCATTTAAAGTACCTATAGCACCATTGCCAGATTTCCGTTACACGGGAAAAACGCCATTTCAAAAAATTGGCATAGACTTTGTAGGACCGTTTGAAACCTTTAACTTGGATAAAACTAAACAAAATATACGAAATGCAAAACAAAAGAACAAAGTACGTGCTAAAGGACATAAAGTAATCAAGCAAATACCATCAATGAAAATATCTTTGTGCGTCTTCTCCTGTACAGTTACACGAGCAGTACATATAGAACCCGTAGAAGACGTATCCTTACTATCTTTTATAGGTGCATTCGAAACATTTTGCCATAGACGTCAAATAACACCTGAGAAAGTCGTTTCAGATAATGCAGCCACATTCTGTAGCGCATGGCCGAAATTCCTCCAATCACATAGAATACAAATCAAAAATCGATTTAAAAAGGTGACATGGTATTTCAACGCTGCTAGAGCCCCTTGGTGGGGCGGGTTTTACGAACGTCTTATGAGAATAATAAAAGACTCCCTAGCAAGATCCTTTAAAGGCGTACCCTTTTCCAATACAAATACCCTCCTTGCTGCAATAACATGGGTAGAAAGCACAATCAATTCCCGACCATTAACATACCTTGCTGATGACAGAGAATCACCCATGATCATAACTCCAGCTATGTTTTTACACCCCCACTTAGCAGACTGGAATAATAACAGTTTACATTACGGACCCAGAGCGTTAGAATTTCTTGAATGTAATGATAAGAACGAATACACTAATCAAACACTATATAGAATGAAAATAGTTGAAAAAGTATGGAAATCATTCTATAATTCATACATTAAAGCCTTGCGCAAATTTCCCTATAAGAACAAAAATTCACCACTTCTCCCCAAGGAAGATCAAATTGTTCTTTTAATCAATCAAACGTTCAAAACAAATTCCCCATTAGATAGATTAAGATGGCGTTTATGCAGAATCCTGAAAGTAAATCGAAGCTCAAGAGACGGACTAATTCGATCGGTGGACATCGTAGTTATTCATACTAATGATGAAGGAGAATGTATCAAACAAATCCTAAAAAACCAGTCTATTCAAAATCTTGTCCCAATGGAGATGGAAATCGAACAAAACAAAAATCACGAAAATGCAGCAGTCAACCTTATATCCCTGTTAAAATCAAAAGTGGTCGAGTAAAAAAAAAAAAAAGTTGAATAAAAGACATTTTTGAATCAACAAAGTTTATAACGATCTGTACATCACTTCATCAACAACGAACAAATTCAACCGACAAAACGAAACGAATCAATGCCCCAGCGACTTTTTCCTTACTCAACCCAGATACGATTTCGACGGATCATATATAAATCATCAGATCAATACCTCAATAAACAAGTAACTCAAAATTACCCGTCAATCACATTGCATGAGACACATAAGACACCCGCATTCGAAATAAGACACATCTTTCTTTCTCTTCCCTTTACTCAGAAAACTTAACGTTAACAACCCCGTTTGCCAGGATGACCTTACTGGCTTCGGCGTACTGCTCCCCCCCATATCCTACAGTCCAAAAACCCCCAACTGTATGCAAAATAACAATACGAGTCCCCTTTCTACCTTGAACACGTACAATATCACCAACTTCAATTTGATTTCTGCTCCTTGAGGTTGACAAAGCATCTTCAGTCAAGAAACATTCCTCAAAATCGTATCTCCTCACTTTCTTGGCATCACTGTAAAGTAAAATGGAATTTCTTTAGTTCATCCGTCATTAAATCTTACTTCCATTTTTTCATAAGCAACTTACAAATTCCCAACTGACGAAATCGGACCAACACAATCTTTAATAGGGCCAAATGAGCCGCAGTGATCGTGCAACTCACTCGGTGCGACACCGATCGATGCCGTCCCGTCATCCAACCAACGAGGACATTGCCCCAAGCACAGTCTTCCCAAACGATCCGATAGTCCAGGCAATAGACGAATTCCCCTCCATAACACCATACAATGATACTTTGCAAACGTCAAGTATCCCGACGGTAGAATATGTCCGAAGTCCGTCAGTTTCCCTCTTCCACTGCTAAAAGCAGCCAATCCGTCTATAGGTGTAGGCATTGAGATCCAGCCCAAGTTTCGTTCAGCGTCCACCACGTTCTTGATCCCATCAATTGCCGCCAAACGCTTGTAGATTTCCTTCAGAAATACACGTCCAGCCCTTTCACGATCCTCTTCTTCCACAATTTCGATATTTTCATTTGAGCGGAGAGGAACAAGCAGCAATCCATTCTTATCCGTATCTAACATAACGCTATCTGGGCTTTGCAGTAATGGTGCAGCTGAAGGCGGAGCCGCACCCATCGCAATTACATCACAATTGAACGTTTTAGCAATATCAGCCATATACGCCTCATAAATCTCAAAGAACGAATCAAACCCAGTAAATCGTACGTCGTGAAATTTAAAAGTACACAGCCCCCTAACGTCGTTCGTTCCATTACGAAAGTAAATTTGCGAAAATTTGTACGACGGAGCAAGGTGTAAGCCACGGAAAACCAGATCTTTCAGTTCCCTCATTGACAAGCAATTTCGGCATAGAGCAGCGCACCATCCACTAATCGAGACCTATTAGAACGATTGAACTATTAATGAACGCTCTTCATAAAATACAATCCCCAAACAAAAATGCTCACCTGGTTCACCTCTACACCCATATCCGACACCATATATGAAAAATTCGGTATCGGCCAGTGCACGGATTGCGGCTCATTAATACGTGTCCTAAACACATATTGTCCTAAGCCAAAACCAGAAGTCATCGAAGTGCTCAAGATAAGCACCGCTGGCATGTCCGAATTCGTCCTTTTAGGCCCAGTAAACATGTATCCCTCCGTAGCGAAGTTGTAATCCTCCACCACGCATCCAGGAATAGGCAAGGGAATTTTCCAATCCCCCAATATTTCTAAAAGACGCTCCGTAATATTCATTGTTCGCGATGCGTTCCAATAGTACTGAATACAGTTCTCCGGCGCGAATTTTGTTATCAGGAATATTTTTGCCACGACATCTGTAATAAGCATGTGAAAACTTTACATTAGTCAAACTCATCTAAAGCAAGCTAAACTTGAAACAATAGATAGAATAACACGAGAAATCATATTTTACCGTCCAAAAGGAGCTCGAACTCAGTCCAAACTGAACTAGCCTCGCTAGCAGCGTAACTCGTCGCGTCGATATTAACCTCGTTGTTCTTAATCTCCTCATTTTGGACTGCCACTTTATTTTCAGTACTCTTACTAGTACTCTCGTTATTGGACTTAAGCGGGTCACTTTTCTCATCTCCATCTTCTTGATTCATGTCTCGAATCCAGGCATGTAACAAGTTCTCCGCAGATCCCATTACAAGTTCAGCATCCCTGAATCTTAAAGTACGCACACCATCTGAAAAACACACATAAACAATACTTTATATCTTTCTTACTTTTCTCCTCCCTCTTCTTTACGAACCTTCATCCTTTCCAGCGAATGAAACCCCGTTAGCTAGATACCAACGTCCGGAACCAAGAGCTTCATTTATCGCGCACGTATCCTCAATTAGCATCCGCTGAAAAGCCAGCTTTAGAGCTGCATCCGCCTGTTTCTGCAACTCCAAAGCCTGATCCAGTCTCTTTTTCTCTTCCTCCACTTGCTTCTTCAGTACGCCTTCGGTATTTTCCAGTAAATCGCATTCCTTGCCAATTTCCGCGATCCTCATCCTTTTCAGTCGAAGCTCCTGTTCCGCACCTCTTAACTCCGACTCAGCGACGAATTCACTTTGTATTACCTGCATTAACATTTTCTCCTCATTACACATATTCAAATATATCCTTTCTCGAAAAATACCTTAATGAATTTGTCCACTCTCTCCCTTTGCTCTTTTGTAAGGGTGCCCATCTCTTTCGAGTTCACCGAACCCGTAGACATCGCTGCGCTCACTTGATTAACGGAAAAACGCTTCCTCGGATTAACCTCTATTGATGAAATTTGGCTCATTAAGTCTTTCAGCTCATCTGCAACATTTCGGGCATACGTTAACTTTGTTGTTCAGATTTGTTTCAGCATTTCTTTGCAAAACATACCTGCAACTTCATCCGGAGTTTTGGGAGGACCTCCACTTGCCATGCCGATCCAACGCTGTTGTTCCACTCAATCAAAGTCGCCAAACAACAACCAGCACGTCGTTGACCGAGAAGCTTGTCGACCGATTACGCCGATGATACCGAAATGTTCGAAACGCGATCTCTTTATTGAAAGTCAAAACCTGTTTTTCGCACGCAATTCACTTCTACAAAACGAAAGTACTATGTCATTACATCGTTGTCATCTCAAGCATCTCATACATCAAGCGCATTTCGAAAGCATCAGAACCATCTCTCTCTTTCATGAAGTTCTTCCATTCTTACAAACATTCTCATTCTTTCATGTCCTTACGTCTACAGCATCCATGGTTCAACACATTGCATGGTCCGTTTGTGACTAACAACGCGCATAAAACTAACTTTGAACTCTTTTTACTTCACTTTCAAACAATTCAAGAAACTATTTCACTTTTTCTAAAAAACACTTCAAACTTCATTTCATGCGCATGCGGCGTCTTCTCATCCTCGTCTGAGCTGGCCACTCAGATTGGGATGATCCTATGGGACACTTCTTCTTTCTGTAAAATTCTCAAACCTACTGGAATATTCTCGAAAAATCTTGGACCCGAATCCATTCCTAATCTTAAGCGTCTTTGAAAATTTTAATCCACCCTCTAATCCTGAAGTACCCGGTAAAACGTCTCCGTTTGCGCCACCTATCCCTTACTTGGTTGGAGCAGCGACCTCTCCTAACGAGGATGTCGCCACTCCAGGGGGGTTTATGTAAGGGATAGGTGGCGCAAGCCGCCTTTCCCGACCGTCGCCCGCAGAAAAACTCCACGTTGGAATTCCAGCGTGGAATTCCAATCAAAGACCATCTGGGGCTGATTTTTCAGGAGTCTAGGTTTTAGCTTTTTTTCAGTGTAGACCTGAAAAAATATAAATTAAGGCAATGTTGTACAGTAGCTGTCTTCTCAACGGTTTACGCTGCCACGATGAAAAGCCTGAATTAAATGAAACTTATTCAATCATGAGTTCATTGATTTAGTATTCCAAAGTACAGTAAATATCACTGAAAGCAGGAACTTGCGATAATTTATTGGGTTTTTTTTCCGAGGCCGAGAGTGAGCTGAATTTTGTGTAATTCTCCTGCCACCGGAATCCTTCTGTTTCTCGTCCTCACCATCCTGCTACGAAAAACATAAAACATATTGTACACGTACTACACTAAGTACAGTACTGTACTTTTCTTTAAAAGTCCCGGGCAAGCCTGAAATTTCGCTCTTTGTGATCAAACATGTTTTTCTGGCTGATCGCTTGTGAGTTTTCCGAAGACGCGCGTAACTAGGAAAACTTTTGCAATAATTCCAAACCTTTCAAGAAAGAAAATTCCAATTTTTTCTGTGTGACCATTCGTCCAAATGCGCGTGTTGGTCATCTGTACGCAACTAAAGACATCAATGTTGACTTATAGATATAGACCATTTAAGCGACTACTACATTATATCTGATAGTGATTGTGATTAATACAGTCTGAACCTCGGACAGTTCAGAAGACAGCCTAGCTTCAAGATTCATCATCATTTTTTGAACTGCGTGCAATGTCTTCCAACTACAGTTTAAAAAGTTTCAAGCTCTTTCAATTTCGCTGGAGTCTTCTGAAATTCAAATCAGTGTTATATCTGAATGGTCTCGGTTTGCCAGATACGATGGCTTTTTATATGAATGTCACTCAAGGCTATAGCCACACGTGCATTCCTGATGTTTTATTCAACTTCAATATAGATTGCTCAATTTAGGGATTTCGAATGCTATAGCAGATCATGTAATGCAGTACACTTTAATTTCATAAAGTACTGTAAATTGATTGCTCAGTATGTACTTGATGTTAAAATACTGTATATTTCTTAGAAAATGGAAGTATTATTTGAAATGGTACCTTCTCTAAAAAAAAAAAGAAGAAATCTGCGTCAAAATGCAATTAGAATTACATGTACAGTACTGTAATTGCTTCGTTTGTTATCCGTTCGGCAGGGGATTATTTTCCAAAACATTCTCGAAGTCAAAATATTTTATTAAATCGAATTCCGTGATCAATGCACGTTTTCGCACATTCCAGCCTTATTCGTTTCGAACGGAACCTTTCACGAAAGCAAACATACACCCACCGGGAAAATTGAATTTTCTGAACGTTCCAGGATGTCGGGATCGACGCGTGATAGAAATCGAGCGGCAACAGTTAATTCCTTGCCCCCTTCGAATCGTTGTCCTATCCCGGCAAGATCAACGAACCGTGGCAAGAATGATGGATCGAGACATTCCTCAACTGACTTGGAAGCCTTGATTGACGGCAGCGTTTGAGGGCAATTTCTTGGTTGCCGCAACTATCGTTTCCTCGAATCTCGCCGTCGAAGTTCAATCGCCGGTTCCATCGCGGCAATGTTCTCAAATTCCTCGACAACAGTTCAGGGAACAAAATGATGGCTGTTCTCCGCGTTTATTAAAAAACGAATACGCTAGTAAAATTTGCCGCAATGACGGTGCATCATACCGAGATTAATGCCGTGTTGATTTCGGGGCGATCTTAGAGTCTTCGCTGAAACCATGCATCATTCTCACAAATGCTCAGAAGCGATAGACCGACCGCAGTAAAGTCGGCTCTGGTTTATTTTCGTGGGCGCAAAATGGAGTGGCTCTTGATCGATTCTCTCAAGCCTGTCGACGATTCTCAGGTTACGGAGGACAGAATTCTGGAATCTTGACCAAAATATACAGTACTTACAGTGGAAGACACCCATACGTGCTCGATTATTTGCACACTCCCAAGAAAAAAATGAGCCAATAATAAAATACAGCAGGTATGACTACCTGTATGCAGTACAGTATTTGAGAAATCCGAACATAAGGCTGCTGCGCCGCTGTCTCATACGTGTAACCAACTACTGTACTGTATACTGTACTCTACAGGTACACTGATGAATAAACCCCACCCTGGCTCACTTCCCACTCACGATATGTGATTATAGCTCAGTCAGGTCTGTAGTATTAAATCATCCGGTTTAATATTCAAGTTCAAAGTACCAATAATTTCACCCTCCAATAATTAAAAATTATCACAGATAAATTAAAAACAATTGTGTCCATGTTTCCCGAAAGTTTTAAAAATGAACTTTCGTCCGTCTTTCGAAAGCAATGGATGCACATGTACCGTAAATGGCGTCGATAACTTCATTATAAAATTTGTGTAACTACTTGGAGATCTATTTGGTTTCCAAATTCTCCGAGCATATCTTCTGACAAGTCTTGAATTCAGTCTGTACGTTAACAAACTTCATTCGAAAGGTTTCGAAGTGATCCAACATATGTAAAGTAGAAGCAAAATCACAGCCGACGCATTCTCGAGCTAGGACGTATCCGCCGATTAGTCAATTTGAGTCATATTAATTGTCCCTCAAACCTGGAACAGGATGGATGAGAAAAAAAATTTTCAATTACCACGTACGACTTTGTTGAAGATGTTCAGAATGTGGGATGCTCCGCATTATTTTGCCGAATCATTACGACGGAGAAAACTGTAGATAAGTGGCGAAAGAAGTAAATTTATCGCTGGGTCATCAGGAGAGCCGGAAATTTTGGAATCAATCGTGAATATTGAGGGATGGGTAGGATGATGTAGGTGAAGCTGACTTTTGAAGCAGGCTTGTATACGGTATACAGAGCAGCGTCTGAAAGTCATGCCAGCATGCCTTATTCAATGATCTAGCGTTCTAGCCTTATTTTTGGAGGGGCGAACAAGTGTCCCAAACAATTGCATGAATCTGGGAAGCGAATCGCTTACGATTTTACATAGATTCCGGGTTAAGTGAAGGTCACTTGTTCTCGGAAAACATGCCTGTTTCTCCTTTTACGCATAACGCAGCCCACTCAAAGCACGATAATAACCGGAAACGCGCTCGCACTTCAGTGTCACTTCGTGGACTCGTTGATTGAAAATCATTCAGGGCGTGATCGACAGGAGATTGCGTCGCTTGAGATGCAATCAAAGGGGAATAATCGATGAGTCTGGACGACAGGCTTCCAAACCGAGACTCTGTGACTTCTTGACAGTGATCTTATCGTTCAGAAGCATCAGGAATAAATGTCACCGACTCGTTGCGTTAGCTTATCTGGACTGCTGTGGTCGGTTAACTTGTTCACTCCTTCGAGGAGACATTTCCTCGAATAATATCTCGTATTTTATTCAGAATTTCGCTTTTCAAGCGTTCTCTTTAACCTGTTGCTTCAACAATTAAAACGCATTAATAAACGCATCTCAATCGTTGTCACCCAAAATTGCATGGTTGCAGGCCACCGTCTCCCCCGAAGATTGCGCCTGAAAACTGGGGTGCGGATTTTGCTCGAAATAATGCATCTGCAAGAATATTAACCTTCAAGCTTAATTTATAAATTGAATAATATCCTTTCTGACTTCGCAAGTATTTTTATTATCCCTTGCCCTAGCCAGGCCTTCGACTTAAAATAAATATAATATTTTATCTCTATTTTCTTATTGATTGGTGAGAATAAGAATGTTTTACCTAGTTTAGAGCAACATTTTTCGGGGGAAAAATCCACTTTCTTCTCTCGTGAATCGCTGTTCAAAATCAGGGTACCACGTGAATGCGGACACTGCACGAACTCATTTACGACCTCTGCAGGATTTTTTCGAGCGATCATGAACAGTCTCGAGGGAAGAAACTTGAGTCCGAAATTTCGAATGTGGCAACAGATGCTTGTACGTGAGGTTTTTCTTGGGATTTATTCTTTCCGTTTCATGATAGCGAGATTGTGTTTCCTAATCCGAGGCAAATGACAGGTGCTTGAAGATGAAATTCGACACTGGTTTTGTAACTAAAACGCGGGGGTTCGTTTCAATAAGCGACGTATAATACACGTAGGTCGTGGAAACTCGTCCAGGTCGGGTTTTGGGAGAACGACGCAACCTCGTTACAGTCGCGAGATGGCTGCCAGCCCATTTCATGGTGACGTTTGTCGCCTGGTTTCGACTTTGGAATGACGCCCACACCGTCGATTATCTCGCGTCTTTCTGGCCTGTCTGCGAGAATCCTTTTACCAGTAATATTTTGTTTTTTGTACGGATAATTAGGTTCGTTGAGTTAACGTAAATGAGCGTTTTGCTCTCTTTCGATTGCACAGCATTCACCTGTCGCCGGTCTGTTGCGTGAAAGAAAGCACGAATCACGGACATGACGTCGAGACGCGGTCATCGCTTTCTTCACCCTCGGGTCGTAGTCATGCAAACGTGGCCCAGTTTTTTTTTACGCCGTCTGGACCAACAAAGGTCAAAGAAATCCATATTCATTATGTATAATAACTAAGAACTAGGAGCCCGGGTAGACTGAGCGCAAGTCCACGTTTCGGCTGTAGCCATGAATTGTTGGTGTTCCTGGAGGATAAGCATGATGGATTGCTGGACTCAGTGTCGGTGCGACAACACAGGTCAGGGGAAAATACAACGTTTTCATGCTTGCTTTTTTTCTTCTGTCCCATGTTCTAGCACGCAGCGCCGTGTCGCAGTTTTGTTGCGCACACGCCAATTTATTCCAATTTCATATGCGCTGTTTGCGATAATTTGCTTTAAAATGCAACAGGTTGTCTTCTAATTCATGGCGGACTGGTAACTCACATTTGATGGCCCCTTATATTCATCACAGATTATCTGCAATATTTCTCCCGACCAATGCAAATTTTAACGAAAATAAAAGTAAATTCAAAATTTTAGTTTAAATTATTTTCTTACTGACGTTAGTTAAACGGCACGATAATTCCCGTATAATTCTTTGCGTTGGAAGTGTTTGCAGAGAACTAAGTGGTACTGAGCTATGATAATACAGTAATGCTCCTTCAATTCTGGAGGAACTGAGTGCGACAGAAGAGCATCATAGTAGAATCAGTAGAATCTCGTTACAACGAATCTCGTTTTAAGCTATTAATGCCTACACCGATTTTTTTTTCGGTCCCTGACAATTGCCACAATTTTTTCCTTCCGTAAAGTTCTAACAGATTTATTTTAAGGTCGCAAACGTCTCGTTGTAGCAAGATTTTGCATTGAAAATCGTTTACATTTGTGAGGCGCAAATAACAGAGATTTGCCCTCGGGTTTGCTAGAGATGGTCCACTTGCCACGTGGTACGCAGAAGTTTCACCAAATGAATCGAGTAGGCTGGGGCGTTTAATATAGGCTTCGTCTTTGTCGATAAATTAAGTTAAATACAACCCATGGAGGGGCTCTCTAATACAGTACAGTACAGTTATACTTGCAAATTACTAAAATGATAACGAAAACTAAGGGGCCTCGCGCAAATGGATGAACTACAATGCTGTATTACCATATTTGCTCGACTAACTTTCAAGGCTTTGTATTGAATAATTTGAAGCACTGAAGACCGGAAATATCATGTGTCTCTGGTTCTTGGTCAGACCAGGAGGTGGTACGTGAACACTGACATTCCTGCAAAAGTCAAAAGTAGCACACACCTCACAAGAAAAGGTTGAAAATGTCATGCTGGAATAGAAGGAGCATCTCACATTCGAAGAATCATCGGAGTTACTGTACTGTGCTTGTATTTCATGTCGGGGATGTACACATCATAGCGCAGGATCCAAGCATCAATGTCCTGGTTCCTGATCGCGAATCCAGTGTACTTCAAGCAACGTACTGTACTCTATGTTCTAATGAGCCGTCGCGTGTCAAGCGAAGTCACTGTAGAGGCTTGTTTGCCAACACGGAAGATATTCGGCCAGGTGATTTCCGAACCCCACACAAGCTGCCTGGGCTTCGACTTTTTGGCACAGTCCCAATGTCCCATTGCGTTCGCGGGCGGCCGGTGTCTGTTGTGCGCGTGAAAGAAACAAGTGATCGGAATTTCTCTCTCGGACTGGTGGGTACGTGTCTCCTATGCAGGTGTAGCATGTACTTTTCCGACTGCCAAGCTATTGCGTACCAAGCTGTAATAATAATAATGCATGGCGTATCAGCTGTCATGACAGACAGCAAATGCGGTTTGCTTAATATAAACCGACGCGCATAATCCCGTCGGCTCAACGAATTTCCCCCGGGCACGTATTCAACAATAATTCTCATCAGCCGTTATAATATAATTCACCAGAAGCCCTGTAATGCATAACGTTGTGAACCTTAATAATGGCGAAACCGTGAGTTAAAAATTGTTAAGCTACTAATCCTTGTGCGAAACAATAATCGATAGCCTGCGATGATTCGTGTCCGGAAAAAAATAAGACAATAAATAATCAAGGAAATAGCTTGTCAACCATTTTACAGTCTTGTGATACAGTAGTTTCAATCGGCAATACATTTCTACCTGATGAAAAAACTGTACAGTAAATTTTTGGACAATTTAGGAAACATTCACCATTGATGGAAATCAATTTCTCTCCGTTGACTATTGGCGGAAGGCAAATTCCTCTTCGTACTTGATCGTTCTTTCTCTTTTTGCTCCACGAGAAAGAAGTTCAAGAGCAGCCAAGGAAAATGCGATGAATGTCGGGAAAATATCTTTCTACTGTATCCGAAAATGTACTGTGTTCTCAAGTCATTGGATCGCGTGGAGAGGTTGGATTATTCGTTCTTGAAACACTGGAGTGATTTTCGTTTCCGTGAAAAAGTGGACTGAAGCATGGGAAACAGTCTTGTTCTTCGGACAGGCGTTGGTGAACTGGTCGTCTAACTCTTTTTACTTCGTGTTGGCTGCCAGCTAATCCTGAACGAGCGGAAAAGGGGAGTAAGTGAAGTGAGACAAGGCCGAATACAGTACAGTATCTTCATTATGCATAACAACACCTTCTGTTTCAAGCAAAACAATGGCAAAAAACCAGTTAACATGCTAATAAGCAAGCTGCATGCATAAGTTAAATCTTCTAGCGAATTCCAAACGGTTGTGTGGAGCTTCAAGAAGCGGGCACCGAAAGCCAGCTAGAAGGTTTTGGAACACGAGTAATTGAATCTCTAGCCTCAGTTATGCGGTTGATTGGGACTGAAAATAGTGGACTGCTACACTGCCATGCACAATTGTGACGGGCGGATCCCAGCTATGCGAAGACGCGACGTCTGCGACGGGGAATCTGCCGACTGTGTCACTGAGCCGTGTCAGAGCACCCGTGCCACCATCCCAGACGCATGTCCCACACGACTTTCACCATTTTTTCTACTCACAGTCACACATACCACGAGTAGAAACGAAGATCCGCAACGAATAAATCCGGTCTCTTTTCCCTCAAATCGGCGGACTCGCCGTATTCTAGCGCGATTCAATGATTGAAATTTGCGACGAAGAGCGTTTGGTACAGCCCCTTCAATGTATCTACAGCACAGTGAAATAAGCTATACAATGCGTCCACATTGTCATTGTAGGCTTTTAAATTCAGTTCTCTGAACCAGCTCCTTGATCCCTCAGGCTGAAACATGCAGCTTGTCTAGCTTTCCATTTTTATGTGAATTGGAGAACAGTACTGTATATACTAAGAGAAAAGGAACTAAAATGGGTAATACGCCCAGGAATCTGTGAGGTTCGAGTGATGAGATGTTTTTATGGTGCGCATAGAGTAAAAAATTGTGAAAAGAATGGACAGAAAGAATCCTGTAGGCGTAACATAGTGTAAGTTCACCTTGAATAACATGAAATAAAAATGTCGGAGGTCTGGAAGAACGTAAAAGGATGGTATCGCGTCGAAACGTTTTTTTTATGCATTCCAGAGTATAATCCACGCAATCACATATCGCATTCCATTTCTCCGTTAGGTACGATGGGGAATAAGTGTCTCCCTCTCCACGGAGATTCGTCACGCTAATTACGACTCATTACCGTTTAATGGTAATTTGATGAGCGAAACTGCCGCCGAGGCTCTCTGCAGCAATTGTCGAGACGAGAGGGCAAATAATGTACGCCTAAAATAATAGAAACACCTTGCTCGCCATCCTTCTGTTCGTTACTTTATCAGACAGGAAAAGAGATTCCATAATTTCGTGCCACAAAAGACAAGGTCGACGTTAAAGTTTCTCCGGAAGATAAATCCGGGGAGAAATGCGAACTTCCCAATCGCAATAAGGTACCTGAACTGCCCGAGTCCTACGACTCCTAGCTTTAAAAGATACAGTTTTGAGAATTGGGTACTTGGCTTGCTCTAAGGGACCTTGACACACACGAAGTACATTATTTCTCAAGTGAAGACTGCGATTTCTTCACTGAACTTCGAGCAAGCATGGGTTCTAAGAATTCGATCGCACTGGTGGCTAAAGACAAGTAGTCAATAGAAGTAGAAATGATCGCATTGTATTGAAAATATGAACCTGTCTTAAAATTCTATCCGTTGGAAGAGGACTGATGATTGAGTTAGGTCTCATGTTCAGGTGGAAAGAGCGACAATAAAATGAATTGAAATGAAAATTGTGTGTTGAACGATTTCGAGGAGTGTTTTGTACTACGCTGTTATAAATACGATGAGGATGAAACTAGGGAAAAGAATTAAATTCGCAGGCCACTGATCCAGCCTATCTGCAAAAGTATATTACTGCACATATGCCACAAAACTTTGAAGATTCTTGAAATATAAAAAAAAACGAGATAGTGGAGTTTGAAAACCAAGGTCTTCAAAAGAACTTATGAATGGGCTACTATATAAAGGCTTATTTTTTGGTACGGCAGTTAAAAACTTGCTTTCACATCACTGTACGGGAATAGTGATGAACCTTATTCAGCAGCTTGCGTTTTTTCAGAGAAATGTGAAAATGTCGTGAATATGAGAAATGTCAAAATTTCGTGAATATGAGAAATGACAAAATGTCGTGACTATGAGAAAATGTTGTGAATATGATAAATGTCAAAATGTTGTGAATATGTTAAATGTCAAAATGTTGTGAATATGATAAATGTCAAAATGTTGTGAATATGATAAATGTCAAAATGTTGTGAATATGATAAATGTCAAAATGTTGTGAATATGATAAATGTCAAAATGTTGTGAATATGATAAATGTCAAAATTTCGTGAATATGAGCATTCATCCAGCTGCAATTATTGAAATAAAGAAAAACCTCATGAAAGACGAGTGGTTTCTTCCGCTTAATTGCTCATTACACTATCTTGGTGCTCTCCTGAGCGCAATATCCGCTCTTTCTACCTTCTCTGGACCATAAAATAATGCGGAAGACTGGACAAGGAAGACCCCAAGATTGAAGCGTCTTCTCCCCTTTTACCCAGGGAAAGTAAATCCGACAGCCCGAGACCCATAAAACGAAACGAATAACCAGCACTTGGTCATTAGGGCCACGACCAGCACATCCCATCGAGCAAAACCTAAAGATTTTATACGAATAGTTATCACGGGTAGTAAACCATTAGTTTAATCCACGAGCGCCGGTTTCCTTATTCATTAGACGTAAATACATATTTTATTCTATCCCTTGATATTAGCTGCCCTTACAATGCCGTAATATATCGTCCTGCGTGACGTAACCTGTGGATAAGTTAAACTTCGACTTACTGTTGCTCAAGCATGAATAAAAATTGAATTACTGTATATCGCTGATGCGTGCGTTTCTGAATTGTATCAGGTTTATTATTTGCTAAGATTTTTTATTAAAAATTAAAATTGATGTGCAGCTCCACCCAGTAACAATCGAGCCGTGAGCATCCTAGATTAAACAAGAAATGAAAGTCAATCTCTGAACCAGCCCAGAGATTTTCATCTACAGCTGAGAGACGACGAATAATATTTTTAATGGATATCTGAGACATTTTCATGTTAAAAAAAAAGTCGCATCAGCCAACAAAACTTCCTGGTCGTTTTGCGAGAGTTTTGAATGACCAGATCATTCGAAAGGGACTAAGATTGCTTCGTGTAGAATACCGACATAGCTTAGTCGCAAGAGGCACTTATTATTATTTTTGTCAATGTCATGCCTCGATTTAAAATTTATTTAAAGTTATATAGCACATGAGTTCTGCATTTGGAGCAACTTGCCTCTCCTGCTCGTTTTACTTTTTTTTTTACCCGAGACTCTGATTCTTCCTTTTGGACCATTTTTTTTGGCGCGAAGCGTTTTCCAGCTTGACGTTTTCTTCACATTAATTCTTCCATGCGACATTCAATATAGTATTTCATGTGACATTGTTTCTCTGTTGCATTTCCTCTCCTGGCTTTTTCACTGCGATGTCAATTTCTTCACCCGGCATTTTCTCACGGCGCCGATTAGTCGATGTGCTGCTCACTGTGACGCAAATCGGAAATGTCAGTGTTTATGACTAAGTACCGTTACTGTCCGCGTCGTTCACAACGAAGTCGACCGGCTTTCGAAGCAGAAGCGAAAAAAAATCCGACGACACTGGGAAGTCAGGGGGGAGAGTGATTGATAGCTGAAACTGAGATAATTCTGGGCCCGGAAGTGAGCGGGTGGAAATCGGAGACAGCTTTTCCTCACATTTCCCAACAGTCCTCAGGGCGGGGTTCTGTTTGTCGGCGAGTGCAGTGACGACGAAAGCTGATCCATCCGAATGCTGACTGAAGCCCTCTGAGAAGTTTTTTCCCGAACGCGATCCTCAGGTTTTTTAGTTTCCCACGCCATCTCACTCAGAACGTAGTACAGTACACAACCACGCTCCATAGAAAACCCAGCGTGATGCGAATGGCTAAGAATTTTTACCTAGAAGAATGAGTATAAATCCGATCTTGAAACGGTTCAAGTGGAATGTCTCTGAACTACAACATAATCTTTACCTGGTAAGGATTATGTCATCCCTTATTAGGTAAGAGAAACTAGGTCATTTCCCACGGAAATACGAACTTATCCTGAGAATATTCTGAAACGCCCTCAAGTTTTCAGCCTTTCAAATTGAAAAAATAATAATAATGCGATATTTGAGCGTCAGTGCCGTTCACTTCACGGTATTCCAGAAACTTCTCGTGCGTTGTGAACCAAACAGTGTGCAAATTTTAAATGATGCCAACCCCGCAACTACAGTACGCTGCAAAAAACCGCTTTCTTGAATATTTTCACGTGAAATCAACCTTCTAAGCCTTAGTATGACTGCCATGTCACTTCGAAAATAACTGCAATTAAGAGAAACGTCGTCAAAAATGATTCCCCCGTGTATCTGCAATCATCAATATGAGTTCAGACTAACTTATAATTTTAACATAAGCAGAAATATGTTCACCGCTTTAACGATGTACAAGAGAAGCCATGTTTGTGGGAACACACATTTTTTATCGTCACCCGGAGTAGCATTTTGCATCAAAATACATGAAACAGCCGATTCTCAAATGCACCCCTCATGAAGAAAAAGTTTAAATAGATTGAAATACAGCAAGTGTTCACATCAGCCTATAGAAACTTAAAGTTGTTAAGTTGTTTTTATCGATCTTCAATTCAATACCCGGGTTTTCAGGCAGGTTTTATTTCATGGCGATTACTCAGGAGCACGGAAGAGTGGATGAAATACAGTATCAATTAATGCAGCGCGCGAATGTTCCAAGATTATACGAACGAGTCGCGAAGAATTTCGTGTGCAGTACATTTCGTGGCATGAAGTAAAACAATCAGGTCGGTCCGTTCAATTCTTTTGGCATTCATATTAAGCTCGACTTTTTGAATATGTAACTTCTCATTACAGTAATATCGAGCTCTTGCTGCTATAGGGTATACGAGACGTCATTCCCGAGAATACTTTAGGGAAGCCGAATTTCCTCAGACCCGATGAAATCGAAAAATTACTCCTTGTTAATGCTGACACAGCAACTCGACTGAAGTTCTATCACCCGCGCGGTAGACCCAACGGGGTGGCTCAAATTTCAGGCCGTTTCTGGTTCAACTGATGACGCAGAAAAGCTCAAAATCAGGATCCTGCAGTCAGATTTTATGGATGACGCAAATCATTAAGAATGGTTTGAAAAAAAAACCTGAACGCAAAAACAATTAGGAGATTTCCACTCTGCAAACGCACAAAAGCAAGCGTGGGTTCAGGACCGACCGATATTTGCGGATTCCGAACAAATGAGACTACGAAGTCAACATCCGGCACAGATTTTCTTTTCTGTATGCATCGAGTGTGTTCGTGTCGGCGTGCGCCCTCCACAGCGTCCGCTTGCAAAATGACACGCTCTATTCGTCTCCGGTGGTGTTCGATTTATTTATCCAAGCATTTCCTCGTGTTCCTGCTTTTCCTCACCTCACTAGAAATTTCCTTTGCTTATTTTCTCTCTTCGACGCCGGTACGATGAAGACATCGCGCCACGGAACGAAACGTCAATAGGCAACTTTGGATGCAAAAAAGCACGTGCATGTTCATCCGGAGACATGAAAAAACGCAAGGTTGGAGAAAATGCCGGTGTGGAGAAAACGCGGCGACAGGAATTGTCGGGGAGAAAAGGACGTAAAAAGAAGATAGCGGAAAAGAAGAGACAAAAATCAAATGGAAGAAAACGTAACCCAGAGACAGAATATGAAGAAACGGCACAGACGACCAAGCTGCCGGAGGAAAACATACTGCAAATAAAAAACGACGATGGAGAATGCCGGCGTCAAAAATTCGCAGGGAGAGGAATTAAACGAAATAAAATATACAGTACTACGTAAAAAGTAACAGCATCTGAACGGAAAAAAAAATACTTCGAAATAATGAAAATATTGAACAATTCGAGACCATTAAAGAAAAAACAGTACAGTACTGCAGTTACCTCGCAAGTTTTTTCTTCATTTTGAGGCATTCTCTCTGCGTGGTATTTTTTCCCGTCATTTTCTCCACCTCGGTATTTTATCGTCCGTCTCTCGCGACGTTTTCTCCACCCGGAATTTCTTTCTCTCGCCGTCGACTCGCTTCGAGAAGGACGGATTCATTTAAAACACCAAGCCATGAACGTGTTCCTGGCGAAGAGTGACAGTATTAGTTGGCTAAAAAAAAAAAAAACTTTCAACGGGCAACATTCATCACTTTGACTTCGTCATGCTCATATTCCCTCTTGATAATATCCCAGCGGAGTGAACGCCAGCGCGACGCATGCGGGACACAAAACCACTTTGTCCAACGTCAAAAACGAACGGAACTCCATTCCAATTCATGGTTCGTTGTTTTATTCGCCTTTACGAAGTTGTTACTTCCAGCACTCGTTCATATCCTAGTACAACTTGGATATGACAGTTAGTGAAAGCGTGTGAACAGTGTGAGTACTAGTCTAACGGTCTGTCCATCATGGTTTCTTTCTGGGTTGGTTGGGTTAATTCCCTACGTGGTTCAGGACATGCAATATGATTGTCGGTGAAGCCGTGTCACAGACATTTTTAAAGATTAGACGAAAGCATGTATATCCTATGAGATACCAACTTTCGTCTAAACTGCTCAACATAGAGCCCTAAAATAATTTTCTATACTTGCACATGTACTATATGCAGACATGTTGGATGCAATTTCTTATCGAGAGGCGTATTGCCTGCAAAGAATATTAATTTATGTGACTATTACAGTACATCCATCCAGAACTCAATCTGAAGATCATGAATGTATTTTCAGTAAAACAAAAATTCAGTTTTGGAGCCCAAAAAAAGTTGTTTCCAAGTACAGGAGATCAGAAGAGCTTTGCCATGAAAACTGAATGTGAAAGGGGCTGACTCCTTGACAAAAAAAAAAAAAAAAAAAAAAAAAACGGTGGGAAAAAGTG
>CAJPEX010002658.1:22940-36683 GCA_905338405.1 Notodromas monacha
AAAAAAAAAAAAAAAAAAAAAAAAAAAAAAAAAAAAAAAAGAGAAAACGTGCGGCTCAGATTCTCTTCGGAAACATGGTGGAATTGCTGGCTGTCGGGTATTCTGAAGGGCATTCAGATGATGCTTGTCCTGCAATGAAGATACCACAGACAAAGAGACCAAGGATGGAGACTGCCGGGAAGACAATGGATGTCGTGGCGTGGGTGACGTATGACGGACGACGTTTCCTGCGTTACCGGAGAGCACGTGGATCGTCAAGATTTTTGAACCTGATCAACACGCCACCGGGTGACCAGGAGGAAAAGTACGCGAAGAAACGAGGAAAGAAGAAAGGAAAATATGTGAATATTGTACCGAGATGCCTCCAGCACGTGCAGCTTGCGAGTTTCGCCTTCTTCGCCGGCGTCAGACGATTGTTCATTTCCCCTCCGTTCGTCGCCCTCCCCTAAAATTTGCTGGTGTCTATTTTTTTCATAGTCGACGCTGTCGCGGCGTTGCAGTCGTCATGTCGCTGGCGAGCCGTGCACGTGAGTCCCCGGTGCTTCCTCCTGTTCGGGTATGGAAATTCGAGTTCGTGATCCGTTTTAAGCCCCTTGTTCTGGTTCGAACTGCGATCGATGCCGCCTAGCGTCGGGCTCGGAGATTCATTTCCTTTCATGCGTCGCTTTCGTGCGTATAAAGCGATTCCCGACGGCAAGAAAAGCATCTCTCGATTCGAAAATGTCTCCTTTCACCCTGTGCCTTGTTCTCAGTATCCTGGTACACCTTATGTTGTGGAAATTCTCAGTGCAAATCGGTTCCGGTTCTCACCTATTCGACTTAATCGCCTTTCTTGGATAATCGCACCTTCGTAAACATCACCGCGTCTTGCCGGAAACCAGTCCTAACCAAAACGTGTTCGAATCTCAGTGTATCAGTGAACAAAATCCGTATTGAACCAATAAACCACAGCGAAACAACACCTTTATCTCACAAAAAAGTGTGCGTAACGGAGTCGAACATTTTTTCATCGTAAACTCGAGATGTGGCTCCCCAGGCTTTGTGCAGGAAACGTAATCTCTGCGAAGTACTCTCCTGTTCCGTGCAGCAAAATTATGCAAAATAACTGGAGATACCAACAGAGGACGTGTCATATCACATCGCGGTGCAACCAACCTGACGAACTGAACCGTACCTCATCTGACCCATCTCGGAGACAGCATTTCCCAGTTGTTACCAACCTGTCTGGCGGTGTAGCACGAACAGGCGCTGCGTTCCCGTCACACATGTGCTCCATGGTTGTTCTAAAAAAAAGAATCCTATATAATGAATGAATGATTTTCAAGCGTTGAACCATTTGAATCTTGCTCGTTAATAGGGTTGCTGAATAGACGCAATTGCACTGTGTGACTCAGTGTGAGGCCCAAAAAAATGTGACGAGACGTATACTGCGTTTGTTACTCAAGACGACTGCAAATCCCGAAAAAAAATTTCATAAGTAATTTGTTAAAGCACAAGTGGACTTTCTCAGCAACAAAATTCAAACCAGAAAAAAATGAGTTGTAGAGAAGCCTTATACTGTATACCATGGGGATAGAGAACCCTAAGCCTAAGGGACCAAAATAAAATTCGTTTAACAGAGAAAACTGTTGCAGAGAAAGTCCACCTGCATTATACAGTTATTATAAATGAAGGCTCTACAATCAAAAATCAGAGAACTACTGACCTAATTTACGCACAGTATTCTACTTCACGATTTTGATTGTTTTATATTGAATAAACCTATCATACGATTTGGTGTGCCTGAATTTTGAATCACTGAGAGGAAGTGAAGTAGTGGTATGATTTTGATTTTTAGATTCGCTTCGTTTCCTGATTGCGTAATTATTTGAGCTGATGAACTTCGGAATGTGTAAGAATTTGAGATTTATCAAGCTGTCGTCCTCATTTTTTTTAAAACCCGCTTTCAAACAAGTCTTAGATTCTGTAAATTCTGATTATCTGAGATTCAGTATTTGATTTCTTGGGAAAGAGGCCCCGATAATCACAGTTCTCATCTACAGTAATTTTGGAAACTGCTTTGAATTCAAGTTGAACATTTTTCAGAAATAGAGATTTTGCGTAAATTTTTAAAATGTGATAATGCTAATTTTTCGAATTTCATGTTCCACATTCATTCAACTCAAGCAAAGCTATTCTACGTTTACTGTAATTGAATATTGCACTGTACAGACACGTTGTCTTCCTCTGAAATTCGCATACAGTACTGCTGTAGTTGCGTTTCTCAATATTCAACCCCTGGATACTTATACTAATTATAGTTATTCAGAAATAACTGTCAAACTCTCATTACCCAACATAATTTTTTATCGCAATTTTATTTTTGATTTTCTTGTGAATTGGAACAAATTTGGACGATTTTAACTGTATTTTGGAACGCCTAGAACTAAAGCTGAATGAACATCAACAGGATTAACATAGCCAGTTGCGTTGAATTGAAATTTCAACACTACCTCATGTACTGTATCAGCATTCAGCAATACCATCATCCCTGTGCAATGACTGCTGAGTGTGACGATGCTTTTTTAGACTTTTTATTCAATGATTTTGGTGTGGATTGACAACCGAGATTGTGTTCGATCAAGACAAGTAGCTTCAGGTGGGTCGAACGTGACAGAAATAAACAGGAGGCTAACTTGAAGTGCACAAGGCGCGACAGAGTCGATCTCAACGGGTGTAACGCCGACGAGATACAAATTCAGTTAATGACGTGACGGTAATTAAGCTCGTGGGCCTTTCTCCGACGCAATCGCTTCACCACGAATGCGAGCGAGCCCCTGGGGAACCATATCATTAAAAATTGATAAGAGAACGAGCAGGAGGATAGGACGCAGAAGACCCAGCGACAGGTACCCAGTCTGATGATGAGGTAGAAGTTGTAGAACGCACGTTTATTCCGAAATAAACGTGCATTCCAGAGCCGTTCACGCCTTGGTCAGGGCTAGGTCGAGAGGGAAAGAGAGAGAGGGGATTGAAAATCTGGATTGCCGAGGGCGTTTCGCGGCGCGCTCACACAAACGGTTATTACCCCCAGGCTGCAAGTCATCGCCTCGTCGAGTGGAAGAAGAATCGTGAGGGGAGAAATACTAGATCACAGGGCTTTTGATTTACAAGAGCTGTTTTCATTATTTTCTTTTCGGCGATCCTCCCACGCGGAGTTTGCGATAGAAGCGCCCTTTTCTTTTCGGCGCGAGGGAGCGTTCAACTCGACGTTCGAGTGACAGGGATTCACTTTGACCTTGGACTGCTCAGGTTTTTGAGTAATTTTTTTGTGTGCGTTGGGTGCTGACGGGAGGAATGCAAACCCGGTGGAAAGCACGAGCCGTATAGACCTGACGTCCAGGTGACGTGTTTCATGTTGAAGGAAAAGAGACCGCCGCGTCGGCAGGACTACACGAGGTTGAACAATTTGAGGTTTGCAATTTTTTTCATTTCCTGATGGGATATTCAGGGACGGCATTCATGTATAAACTGGAAGATAGAGTTCAACTTGTGTATCGACATATGCTCGCATTCTCATTCTGATGAAGCGTGAAATAGTATTCACATACAGCTGTTCGTCATTGGAAAGTACGGCATACTGCTCAAAAATTTGAGGCATCTTTTGGCGAGAAGAAGGTCTCGAACGAAGGCCGGTCCATAAGTTTTGTCGTTCTTTCTTGCCCTATTAAGAAAGAACCATGAAGGCGGAAAGATGTGAAAAAAAATTTTCCGAGAAAAACTTCGCGATATATCACCACTGTTACTATTTTGCTCATCGAGGTTGAAATTATAAGACACAGACACATAGCGTTTTAATGAGCCCAGTCTTTACTTGTCATATTTACGCCCTTTTTTTATTAGAAGATAGTCAAAGACTCCAAGTTATGGAAAGTATTACAGAAAAATTTGATAATGAAGTCATGTATTATTCTTCAAATTTAAATATTGACGTATCCATGCGCAATCGTCTTCAATTTATCTTGATGGGGCTAGTGAAGGTGAAGAATTGCCTTACCTGTTACCTGAGCCATATATGCCAGGACTATAATCGGAGAAAATCCTTTGCAAAAATAAAGGAAGCCAGTTTAAAATCCTGGTATTGATTAACAGCTACCAACTTGATACGAGCATAACTTCCCGGAACAGAGCTCGATCATCAATACCGTCACGATTTACAGGTTTGTAAACTTAAAAATCCAATTGATTTCCGTTCAGATGACAATGAACGGCAGTGAAAGGAAGTTTACTGATGAGCCGCTGCGAAGAAGAGCTTTCTACTGACTCCAATAGGTCCTGTTGAATTATTTCGTCACTGATTACGAAACGTGTGGCCTTCATTAGCGTGAATACGTCACGACATATTTATCATTTAAGAAGCTTTTTTCAGATTTGAGTTGCGTCTCTTATTGGTGACAATGTGACATTAATGATTGTAGGTTAAAAAGAGAGAGAGAACTGCGCAAGGGTTCGCCACAGAATGCAAAAAGGCGGCGTATATCGTGGACTCGAATCGGAAGCGTGACCTTCGGACTCGGCTCTCAGCCTGAAGTTGTGATGGTCTTGTCGCGCAGCTCTTTTGATCTGAGGCAGAATTGTGACAATTAAAAAACTTAATTCTTCACCTGAGTGTGTGTGTGGCAGCACAAATTTTAATTATTCAAGACCAAGGTCGAGCATTCTCCCATCCAGCATAAGAAACAAAATGTGCCATAATAACCGAAGAGAAAACCATGATCACGTAAATTTGCACATTCTCGAAATTCTGTCCCTACGTGTACCTGATCCGAGTTTATATAAGATTATTCGGGCATAATCGTGCGAAGACAATTGCGATAAATCATGAATTAATTCTCCAAACAATCTAAATACATCGATGCTAGTTTCACCGAGAAAAATCATTCGTGATGTTGAGGGCACTGTCGTTGAGAGTAGCATTATAGGTGAGCGGCCAGACATTTTTGTTGCTGAATGGATATTACCTGTATCGCTGTAAAGACAACATCGTTGAATGTCTCTAAACCTGATGTACGAAATATGTAGACTTATGTGGAAAACGCGAAATGTCTCGTTTATTTATAATGCAACGTTGTTAGAAATTTAAACTGGAAAGCCTTCTCTGGACAAAATTTGTTTGGCTTTCGGGTCTAATCCCGACCACTGCATCAAACTTCGGGCCTAGGATTCTGGCATACATCTTAGACCAGTCTCATGGTTTAATTCAGATCTTTTAGGAGCAACCTGTCTTACATAGCAGCATGAATAATAGGAATCATAAAATAAACTTCTACTGTCAAATAAAATACAGTATTGTATGTTGTTCGAACTCCCCGTGTGATAATGTTCGCCGGTTACGCAAGGGGCTTTTCCGTAGAATATTCTTCATGCAGAATCGTCGTTGAGTTTCTTCGTAGGGAATGGGGAATTTCCGCTTAACCTAACCCGTTGGCATCCTCGTAATGGGACCTTCAGACTCGTCTCATTTCCGCAGATGTTCGGCAGAGAAAGCTCTGGCTGATAAAGTGCGCACTGACCACACACAACTCACCTTCGCAACCCGTTCGAATTGCTGTACATGTACTGAACTAGTAAACTTCTAAGTTCGTGGTGCTCCGATGAAGACCAAATCTGATGATTATTTCAGTTTCTATAAACTAATACTGTATCCTGCTAGCCGCGGCACGTTCGATTTTTTTTTAACGAAGATTATCATTTGTTACCCATTCTGTCACCCAAAGGAGCTGGGTTTTCAATTCAAAGCAAAATCCAGCAGCAGACGGCCAATGCTGCTGTGACAAAAGTTTGCAATGCAACGCATCCGTTTTCAAAAGAAATACTTCACATGTACTGTATTCATTTATCTGTGTCTTTAAACCGAAAGATTTCCCCAAAAATTTGGACTTGACTTGAGGCACTGTTTGTGGCTATAGAGGTACTGTACATGGACCTGTGATCGGCGAAGCCGTCGCACTCTTCGTAGGGAGCTCCACGGCTACCTCAGAAAAATTACTGAAGTATTTGGCACGGAATCGATCAGGGCATTGAAACGGAAGGACTTGCGCGTTGATCACTCGAGTGGAAGACTTGAGAGGGAGTCACATCTTTTTTTTTATCCCCAGATCATTCCCAAGGACATACGCGGCCTGAGGGGCTAATATGCCGCTGCAGTACGATGTATCAATTATAAAAGCGGCTCGACGAAATAATTTAGTTTAGCAAAGTTTGCCTCCCATCAAAGATCTTGAAAAAGCAGTAAACAGATTTCAGAAAAGAAGTTGCGCACTCGTGATCCCCTCTCGTGGCGACACTCCGGGTAAAACCGCGACGTTCAAGCGTACTCGGAAACCCGGCACCCTCTCGTCAACGCAGGGGCTGAGGAATGGGTTTGAAGACTCCAAGGAAAGGAAAAGAAAGGAAAGGAAACCCGGGCAACGTTCGTTCGTTGCGCGTGTGCGTTAATGGGATCGCCGCTGCGCTTTCCCCCACCTCGACTTCCCGGGCCTCGGTGATGCTGAGGGGATTTCTGGCCGCGAGAGGAAGGAAAAACCTTCAGCCAGCCGCCGCTGTCCATCGGCTGCGCGGCGCCCTAACGCGAGAGGTGCATCATTTTTTTTTGCTGCTGCCCTTTATGGCGTTGTTTCGGTCCCGGAACAGTGTAAAACGTCGGTGAGCTCTCCGTGTGCGTTACAGTACGATGCTTGATGATAACGACATTTCGGAAAAGCTGCAGTGCCTTAATGTTACGTCCTGCTTGTTCAAATATTTGAAGCCGCGGTTCTGAAGATGTAAGCAAGCCCGTTTTTGAGTGCTTCCCAGACGGCGAAGCTCCCAGGTTTAAGTGGCTGTGTGAAGGGGCGATGAAAGTTCGAACTGAACGAACCCTGTGACTAAGACTCACGTTTTGCGTTGTCGAATTCCGTTTCGGCAAGAAAGCCGTTTCGAGTGCGATTTCGAACATGTTGGTTTTCGAGTACAGTATAGAGCTTTGGTTTATTGCCTCTTGAAACCCCGCGGAGGTTCTTCTGTGAAGCGAACTTGAGACGCAATATGAGAATAACATTTCTTCAAATGGTAACTTTTGTGCACGGTGACCAGAACCTCGATAAAAATGAACGTTTCGTGGAGTATTGAGCACATTGTATATTGGAGGAATTTCGGGCTAAGTAAGGTGCCGTTAAGTCATTCGTGAAGAGTTCATGTCATTTTAGAATCAATCCCCATGTGATTAATTCCAATAATTCGCCACTTGATTCATAATATGCAGAAGATAAATTTTCCAGATGCCTCGCAATTCTTACTGCAATTCTTCTCATCTGTCCACTGACGTATAGTACTGTAAGATCATATTCCCGAGAATGTCAATGATATCTTGAAATTTCTCAAACGCCAGCTAGCACTTTTCGTTTCCGAGGTGAAAGACACGGAACGAACGCGGTTGTTTTCAAGATGCCAAATCTGCTCTCTTCTACATCGTCAAACTCGCCTTTGACATGAACTTCATTAGTTTGTCGATTATTTCCCGGTCTATTCAATTTTTGCTGGCCCAGCAGCGCGAATCAAGATGCATTTTCAATTTGGAAAATTACGTCCTCGTGAAACCGTGCACAGTACGCGCACGCTGGATAAAAAAAAGAAGCTTCTCTGTTCATCAGCTACCTGCACGTGTCTTACTGTGAAAAGAAAGCGGATGAAGCCCATATTTCGAAACGAGCCTTCGAGGATGCTTTCCCATTCAAATTTCCTTTCTGAACGAAGCGCTGGAGAACTCTGAATGAAAGAAGTAAAATTTTCGAAATGAGAGACTAGAATCTCCGTCTGCGAAGGTTAAAATACGGCATGTACTGTCCCTCGAATTCATGCAGCGATCCTTTTGAATGTTTATTTGAATAACTTTGAAATTTTTTTTGTATGAATGCTATGAGTTTTCCGTATTCGACTTATACATCACATTTAAGCATGTTGTCTCGTGCTCTGTCTGTTGACATAGTTACTTGATGGCTTTCTTCAACTTGAACGATACACGATGCAGTCGTTTCGGAATGAATGAGCTAGTTGAATGCGTTCGCCGTTCTGTTCTGTGGAGAATTGTACTTCATTTCCTCTTCGGTAAACAATGAAGGGCTCTATTTCATTCTGAAGTTGGACGTACCATCGTACTTGAAAAAAAAAAGCTACCCAGCTCAAATAGTGCAACGCTGCCTCGCATGGAACGGAGGGAATCCCGCTGGATGTCGTGCGCCTGTTCGCGAACAGCAATACAGTACAGTACTGTATATTCTATTTCTCGGTTGCAGAGGAGTCAAAGCTCCGGATTTTTAATGCTAACGTATGCTGTTCGCATATATCTTCTTTGATGATCGATACACTAATTTTCACCCCGAGTTGTACGGTATACTGCGAGTTTCGAGGATGTTCTAATGTGGGCGTTGGCTCCGCGTTGAAAAAGAAGGGGGCTGGAAGGAGGGTTAAGAAACCATTGAAGATGTTGGAAAAGCCAACATCCGTCCTCATTCTGCGCGAGTAACTGAAACCGCCTTTCTTTCCAAGCTTGGAACCTTCGTTTCCAGAAAAGGAATTCGCAGGCAGACGTTTTCGTCTTCAATCCTTGTCGGCGGATGTTTGTCGACATCCTCCGTATCCCCCGCGCACCAAAGGGCTTCGTAGAGCGACTAATTAGCGTTGACATGATTCCGTGAAGAAAACATATTTCTGAGTACGGTGAGAACGTAGGGACCTTTTGCTTCGACACAAAGCGGTAAAAGTGAGTGAAAGGTGCGTTCGGGTGCCGTCGGTTATGCCTGGAGCCGGTGACAGGCATGAAAGTGCGCCAGCCGTTGCGTCGATCATGCGCTAGTTCAGTGTCGAGTTGACCGCTTGCTCGGTGATTCGTCATACGCTGTCGTCCTACTTCCTCGGTCTTACGTTTTTCAATGAGGAGTTCTCGTGTCGCTGAGGGATACGTCCTCCGCAATGCGCCCTCTCCTTCACTACTGCTCTTTCGGCGAGGCCTGTAAAAGGACGTGATTCTTCCGAATGGATTTTAAAATCGTTAACGTTCATGCTGTGAAGAATGGGTTTCGACATTCATCAAGTTTTTTTTATTGTCCGCCATTTTATTTCGTAAAATCAGCTCTCAAAAGCAGGCCGCGTCGTATATACTTCTTGCCTTCTTGCATTTTAGGCTTCTTGGATTTTCATTCGAAGTGATCGTTTGTGTTAAACTCGAAATTTAAAATGGGAATGAAGTATCGAATGCGCTTCATATGGTCTAACTTACATTGGAAATGCATCGTAAGGTACAAAAGGCTGAATATCCTGCAACTTGAATGGAATCATGGATAAATCGAACAATTTGAAACTTCGGGTCCTGTCTTTGCATCTCTTCTTCAAATAATTTATATTCTCGTGTTCAAAGCTTCCTTGGAGGATGTCAGAAAATGATGGTACATACCGTGTTGACCGGGGTGAGACGGGTCATGCGGCTAAGGCTGAGCTCTTGACAAAATCTCCTATTCACGAGTGAAGGAGGAAAAGTTCTAGATTTTATAACAGATGTGCTTATACTGTATTACTGAAGCAGAAATTGATTATTACAACGGTATGTGCGTATCACACCCGAGTAAATACTTTATAAAAAGTGTTAATTTTTCCTACAGTGAAATTTGGAACGGTGCGGTTTTCATTCAGCAATCATCGCGTACGACATTTTCTTTCGAACAGATGGGAATCGAGTTGATTGTCTTTATTTATTCATGTAACCCGAACCTCCGCGTAATACCTTTTGCACCGTGCGCGTGGAAAACGTATAAATGAGGTTTTTAATTGATTGGACATTTTGAAGGTCTAAGAATTCAATTTTCTCATACAGCGAGGGAATCGATTTTATTCTGTGTCAAGGATGTGGACTGCTGCTTCAAGATTTATCTGTTTGCTGGTGTAGTTGAGAAGCAACCTGACGACTAGAATGACGATGTCAGAAGTACATAAAAAATATTACCATGTCGTTCAGAAGTCAAGAGAACGCCGTTTCACTGACGAAACATTGACGTCAATTTTCTTTATACTGCAATGTCCAAGTTGTTTTATCTCGTAAAGCTTCACAAGGTACCTCGTTAAATCCCGTGTTAGTGAGGGTAAACCTGTATTTTTTGTCACTTTCCGGATAATACAGTACAGCATTTTAGTACCAGTATCTTTGTCTAGTAGGGTTGATTCAAGGCTATTATTAAAATGCTGCTTCTATCTCCGTGGGAAGTATACTCGACAAGATACGAATACATTAGTTCACAACTGTGGTTTTCAGATCTTGCATATTCTGTTGACATTCTTGCGAAAAATTTTGAAGGACCAGGATTCATGTTCTAGTTATTAAATCATAGGATAATGATAAGCATCAGTGCAAGTAATTGAGAGCATCCACTCATACTTCACGACTCAGTACCCGCTTGCTGCATAAAACCGTTGCGTCGTGTATTTAATGACAAAAAAATTCGAATCGCGCCGGAGAATCAACGAAGAGAATCAGAATTATTCCATTCGCGATTTTATCGGTACTGAACCATGATTTGTGTTCTCAGGAACGAGAATCTCATTCATGTTTAGAACTGAAAAGGAAAATTATTCATTTTTGCTTGAATACTCTTGTGAATGCTTAGATTGTGGTATAATTTCTGTTCCGATTCATCGATAGAGCGCATTCCACCGAGAGATGAATGATTCGTGTCCTTTTCTGGAACTTTCACGGACGTACGGTCACGTCTTTATTCATGCGAGGGTCCGTATTTTAACTTCAGGTGATCTCGAAAGTAATTTTTGCTGCTTGCTGACGTTTGTAATTTAGCTCCTTTCTCCAGGTGTATCGTGCTGCGAGCATATTTTTTCCTCGTTATTTTTTTCCCACGATTTCAACGATGGTCTCGTATGCAACGTTTGCGTTTGTACCGTTGTCATCTTCTAAGGCGTTATTGCTTTAGGTTATTGTTTTGCAATTCCAGGAACTTTCCTAAATTTCTGCCCCCGTCCCCATCGACTTGGTGCGGATGACAGCACCGAACATCAGCCCTATTATTGTTCTTTCTGGAGTACCACACGCTCCTTTTTCACAATTATTTGGAAAAAGGAAATACCCGTCAGAGGAAGGTGTACATTTTTCAAAAAGTTGTTCGAAGTTTAGGTGTGCATGATACAATATTTGATTCAAACAGAAAATAAACTTATTGTGGTGGAAACTGAAGATTGGTTGAATTCAGGTTCAATGCATGAATTCAGGGTTAAATGTTGAATTCAGGTTCAAATTTAGGCGTTCTTATGGTTGAAAAGTTCCAGTTTTAGAGTCACTAAAAATGGGATGCGTTTATTATTCGGGGGTACAATTTTATCAAAATACTGTATTTGACTGAAAATCCCTGGTCTGCGTCTTACTTGGCGCATGGTACAGTATTTTGAATTAGACTTGAAAACTTCTCTGTGCCCTGACTGGGCCACAAAAGTTATAATTTTATATCATGTTTTTGTTGTTGCTAGAGTAACCTTGTTTTAAAATTAAAAAAGGCCTAATACAGAAGCTAAGAGTACTCCCTGTTAGAATTGGTTGAAGCAAGATTGTACTGTAGTACTGTACAGTGAAATCTTGTTACAACAAACTTGTTGGTAATTCAGAAAAAGTTTGTTGTAATGAATAATTTGCTGTAATGCGATTTTGAAAATTATTGACTGATTGGAGGATTTTCTTGAAATTAGACCTGCATGGATTCAACAACTTCATTTTGTGGCGTTTTCAGATGTTTTTCAATGGTTGAGTAAGTGTGCTCTTCAAAAAGAAATGTAATTGTTGAGAAAAAAAACAGATACTCTGAATAATAGGTAAATACTAGCACAAATTCTTGACTCTTGCGTTTTTAAAAGCAATTCATGCAAAGATTTGTAAGGGCAAATGTTCCAAAATTGCTGAAAATTTTTACATCCCTGGGGTTTCTTAAGCAGACAAACCCTTTTCAACATGAGTATATCTGGGCTAATTTTTTCCATCTAACTGCCCCACTCCCACCATCATTCCTAGCACAAGAATAATTTTTGAAAGAGAGGATTTTCAGGTGAATTTTGAAGAATTTTTGTGCTTGATTCCACCTTATGTTCCAAGAACCAGTCACATTTTAAAGGGGAAATGTAAGGCTGTGCCTGCCTCCATTAGGGATTTTTCCTTTAGAAATCATAGAATGTTCCTCAAAAAAGTTTGTTATACTGTACTGGAATTGGCAAGTTTGTTCTAATGCGATTTTTATACCATTTACCTTATAGGATTTCTGCCAGGACTTGAAAAAAGTTCGTTATACTGAAACATTTTTTGTAATGATATTTTACTGTACTGTCAATTTACTGTATTTTAGTGCATTGTTATCGAATTAGTTTTGGTCGCGTTTTACCTCTGACCTTAGCGCATTTTTGTTCAAAAGCTGTGATTTTGATCATTTAGAGCTGGTATTCTTGTCTGCATCAGCTTCTGGATAATACTTGAAGTTGAAATTACAAGATTATTCTTCATTAGCGAAATTGCGGACTCAGCTATCGGACTTTGAGCTAGCATTGCGAGGAAAATCTTCACGTTACAGTTCCTATCGGACGCTTTTTATTCGTTCCCGCCTGCTCGAATAAGCGGATTTAAATCGGCTTTGATATTTTATGAGGTCTCAATATTCGTTTCGCATTGCATTTTTTAGACGGTTGCATACATCGAAGAATTCCCGCAGTGGTAAATAATAAGTTATAACTCGAAAAGCAGAACGTTGCATCTCAACATCAATACTCGTCGGGAGAGATATAATCCGTTATGCAGAGATCCTCAGATGTAGAGAATCTGCTCATAACTAGGTCTGCCGGGCCCAGAATACTTCGTTGCGCGTAAAAGATGCGTGAAATCGTTTCAAAGAGAGAGAGAGCCAATTTCCGCATTAAATTTATTTCTGCAAGTTTGTCCTCGGTTTATTGACATCATATCGCATTTCTCGTCCTTCGTTCTCATTGAAGGAAAAGATGGTCGTAATGATGATTTGTGTACATTTTTATGAGAGAAAGTGATTAATTTTTTTAATGTCGCTTTGCTTCGAATCGTTATATCTTAAAGTTGCGAAACGCGGGTTTTCTCCGGCAACACGTGGTGACATGCGTGGCCGCTGGCCACACGTTTCTCCTCGATCGCCAACGATCTTACTGCTTTACTGCGCCACATACTGCATTATTATTTGTTTGTGAACAGCGTGGAAGAGGCTGTTCCAGCAGAGGATGCTGCCTCGGAGACTTGAGTACCAAAATAAGTTCATTCCAAGGCTTCTCCAAAACGTTTGAGCCATCCTTCCTACGAAAACGGCATCAACTTTTTCAAACCTTTAGAGTTATTTCCAGGACACGCGTCGCAGCAAGACGTCGAAAGCCGATTCGTCAATGTCTGATCACCCTAATGGTCGAGCTGTGGGGCACTTCGGGCATCCTGCCTCTTCCGCGACGAATCCGTCCGCGGTGATAGAACGGATACACGAAAAAGGAATACAGTATAGGTTTTTTTTTTAAACCAGGAACTAGAAGCATCCCATAGTGGGCGTCCGATTCTCACTTCCCGTCCTCGTCGGATTTGTACGTGACGTAGAGGAACCCTTTCGGGAAGAACGCGTGCCCTGTTCTTGACCTCTTTTTTTCCTCCTTCTTCCTCATCGTGTCCCGCACCCGCGAAAG
>CAJPEX010002659.1:0-20173 GCA_905338405.1 Notodromas monacha
GTTATGCGTAGTCATAATGAAAGACCCTCCCGTAATTCTTGAAAAGTGGGGTATGAAAGTCTGAAAAATTTCACAAACCTTCATGCATTAATATTTTATGCACAGCAGTTTTCGCTTGGCAGACATTTCCGCCGTACTTTTGATCACTTCACGTATTTTGATTGACAACAAAAGATGGTGGATGAAGGACAATTGGAAAATCCTTTCACAAAATAGCAATAGAATGTGTGAACAACCAGAATCGAGATCCTCGCCCGGTTTCTCATATTACGAAATGCGTCTATTTTATTTTTCTCTCCTACTGTAATTTCAACATGTTACTTTTTACGAGGTGTCAAGGCACATTGTTTAATCTCTTCCAATAAAAAGCTGACCTCACACAAAAATTTATTGGCAACTCGGAAAGCGCAGGTCTACAAGGAACTCCGCCAAAGGGTCTGCAAGTAGTCGACCGTCACAGAACTGCGTTCTGTACTGTATAATATTGCCAAGACGGCGAATAACCAGAAACGAGGAAGATTTTGCCCCAGGGTTCTTGGGGGGATATGTTTTACGAGAACGCGTTTTACGTGGATTGGTGCTTCTTTTTTTTTTCTCAAGTCACGGGTAAGTTTTATTTTAGAATTCCGGAATTCGATGAGGTACCTCTCTACATAGCCATGGTCATACGAAAGCAAATACAACAGTGAATTAAATTTTGTGATTTGCGTCATCACAGATATTATGAGTACTATATTTTTCCCTCGCCAAGAATGAGCATGACAGCGGATTACATCGCGAGACCGTGTTTTGGTTACGTTTTCATAATTCGGCGTATTTCTGACATTCCAGTTCGTGTGATTTAATTGGATTTTTTCTTACAATCTACGCGCCGCAGGCAATTTTCAAGAAGTACCGCACAATCTTTGATTCACATTCTCCCTTCGTGAAGTCTTGCAGTAATATTAAATTATTTCTTGATATCATAAAGGTTCTCGTTTTCCATGAAAACTTACTAGGAAAAATCTGTGATCCCATCCCCAAAATGGTGAATTTTCAGCCAATTGTAACCTCTTAAAATTACATACCATTTTCGGAATCAAGTGTATTATACTGACCAAGATTATCCGTCAAGAACCAATGAAAAACCTTGAAAATGCAAAAAAAAGTATATCGGTCTGCCATAAGGCATTGCTTGGTGAAGTAGTTGAGTGTTTGGAAAATTGACAAATTTCCAACGTTAAAAAAAATTCAATTTGAATATTTCTGGGGGAATCTCTGGCGTGTCCCTGGTTACTTGAATAATTTTCTTCTATATTTAAAACCAATCTGCCAGTGATCAAAATATTTTTGTTTGCCGAATCTCATGAACCTCTCACAAAAGCGGGTAACGTTACCCCGAGTCCTTCTCGGAATGTTTCTGGAAATAATGTACTGTATTATAACTCTCCCTAATTCAAATATTTTCCTTCAAGACGCAAAAAACAAGAATAACTGCTCAAATGATAAAAAAAATCCGAGAAAAGAAGCCAAAAATCAGCCATTTTGATTATGAATTGGAGTAAATTCATAATGCAATATATTTTAAATTTTTTTGAATATAAATTTATTCAAGAGATATCAAAGTGTTATGAAACGAAGTGTTTCAGATTTTTAAAATAAAAATATTGGAAAGTGTGCCGATCTCGAGATATTTTCCGGAAGTCGGGGCATACTTTTTCAAAGTTCCGAGTGTCCATAAAGTCGAATTGTCCGTATGTCGGAGTGTCCGTACGTCGGGTCGCACTGCAAAAAAAGTTCACCTGCTTCCAGCTTTTTAGATTTTCTGAATATAAATAGCTCCATTTAATCAAGAGATATAGAAGTGTTATAAAGCGAAATTTTTCGAATTTTAAAAATAAAATTTGGGGAAATGTGCCTGAGATATTCTGGAATTCGGGGCATACTTTTTCAAAGTTCCGAGTGTCCATAAAGTCAAATTGTCCGTATGTCGGAGTGTCCGTACGTCGGGTCGCACTGCAAAAAAAGTTCACCTGCTTCCAGCTTTTTAGATTTTATGAATATAAATAGCTCCATTTAATCAAGAGCTGTAAAAGTGTTTATAGCGAAATTTTTCAAAATTTTAAAATACAATTTTGGAAGAAATGCCTGAGATATTCTGGAATTCGGGGCATACTTTTTCAAACTTTCCGAGTGTCCATCATAAGTCGAATTGTCCATATGTTGGGAACGAAATTTTTCCATTTTTAAAAATACAATGTTGGAAGATGTGCCTAAGATATTCTGGAATTCGGGGCATACTTTCTCAAATTTCCGATTGAAACATTTTTGTGTCCATAAGTCGAATTGTCCAAATGTCGGGAACGAAAATTTTCCTTTTTTAAAATAAAATTTTGGAAAATATGCCTGAGATATTCTGGATAAGCCCCGTATGAAAAAGTTTCAAAGGCTCACAGGTATTTCAGCTTAACAGGCATACAGCCTCACAGGCGTGCAGCCCAGAGTGAAGCATGTCACGTGGACGAAGGTGAACTACCGTTGAGAACGCCGCGCTTCATTCATGCATGCATGTGCGGCGCCTGTGTTGATCCATCACAACAGTTCGCGTTGAACAGGCGTCAGCGTCGCTCCGTTTTGTGCAGGGGAAGAAAGAAAAATTGCGAGAATTCCGAAACTAAACCGGGCAACTTCGAGTTGCAAAAACAAAACAAAAAACTTTTCATCCACGTTGTGTTTACAGTATAATAGCAGCTGCGTATGGTGTTGTTTTCAATTTTTGGCGATTCTGAGAAGAACAATATATATAGGAAGGGAAAATTTGCTGCGTCGTGCGGTTCTTTTCCGCGTTTATATTATTGGACTGCTTCTGGTTCGGAGAAGGACTCATTTCCAATCAAGAAATAGTTGAGTAAAAAAAGCGCAAAAAAAATACACGTTAAAAATAAGTTTACTTTTTTCACTACGTACGGTATAAGCTTGCCCAGCTGCTTATATTACGCCTTAGCATCTTTTTCATATTCTTGTGCAGAGATAAGGTGCATATTGGAAGTTTCTGGAAAAGAAAGGTGCACGTGTTCAAAACGTCTGAAAAGAAAGACCTTCGTCTGCTAACGGTATAAAATTTTTTTTAAGCTTTAAAAATTTACGAAGGGTTTTGCTGCAAAAATTATTCCAAGTCGTCTAAACTGCGTAAGAAATTACTGTACCACGAAAGTTTGAATGATACTGTGTTTAGCGTTGAAAGAACGCAAAGTTGGTGAAAACTTTCCTTTGGCGGAATTCGGAACGTGACATTTTCCTTTAAAAGGGATTTTGCATCAACTTTGAATTTGGGTCTTGCATCTTGTTTTGATAGTTGCTACAGTTCACACTTGATTGTGTCCAAAATTAATATTTTTTTACGAATTTGAAACGTTTTTTATTCATGTACAATGCTTCCTCGTGAAGAATGCAAAATTAAAATGCATTTGCATTATAGCTGTAAGATCCAATAATTTATGCCTCAGAAAATCGTTAAAATATCTTCAAGTTGAGCAGTGTTAACCGAGGAATATTATTGTGCGAACGTTTTCAACGCTAATTTCTCCAATTTCTAATTTTCATCGTGATGTCAAAAGTATTTCTAGATTGTCTCCTCCGAATGTCGAGACATTTTTGAATAGTATATTCATACAAATTTAACTAAAAGTACATCTTCCAAGATATTTTTTCAATCATTATCTTTTGCTCGTCAATTTGTTTCTTTTATTTGGGAAAATGATGCGATGCAAATTTTACAATTGCATTCTTAGAGGCGATTTTGAGACTTACCTTTAAATGTAAAGTTCAACTAGTGCAATAACAAGTTGAATAGCCGTGTTAACGAAAGTGCCAAAGGCTATAACATTTTATAGAATCGAAGTCATTTAGTTAAATACTGTCTAGACAATTCTGTGTACACATTTTTGCATAACCCGATGCGAAAAAAAAAGAAAAATCGTGGTCATGAAGTTGAACTGAGGTTAAACCTACTTGAAAGCGTCTGCACAAAAATTACGTGAGGATCAGATTTTAAGTTTGATTGCTGATTTGAAACGTAATCCCTTTTAATATGATTTACCTACTTTTTAAGTGAGCTTTTAAGTATTTTTCAGTATTGCGAAATGGGCAATCGCGCCAAATCCAGTTTTAACTGAAACCATTCTTTCACATTCAACAGTTGAAAATATAAAATTTTAACTGCACATTTTTGCAGAACCCCTCGCAAATAGATATGGACCATAAATGGATTTGATCCAAAACTTCACTTGAAACTACGATTAACTTTTGAGTTAATTTTCTTATATTGTATTGGAAATGGATTTGATCGACCCTAAACTAAGTTTTAAGCTAGACCAGTTGATTTGCTTTTTGGAAACTTCATCCAGCCCTAAAATAATTAACCTATATTGCTCAAAATGGGCCTTGAATTATCCAAAACTGTGCAATTGCGCTGATTCTATTCCAAACTACGCCAATTTTAGAATAATATTGTTTAAAAAAAATATTCAGCCTATACCGTGACAACATGGATTTTAACCTCCACGTGTGTGTATGCTAAAGTTTGCAAACGTTGTAATTTTCTTTGTTTCTTTGTGCCTGATGAACCTGGAATTCCCAGCGTCAGCACCTTCAGAGTTCCTTTTCTCTCTCTCTGTCTCTCAAATTCCCAACACATCACATCAGCATATGCTGGCATAAGGGAACTCCCTTAAGCACCATGAAATCGTTTCCCGGGTGGATCCCGTCCAGGTTTTTTTTTTGTCCCGGTCGCAAAAATTGCCAGGTCCGTAAACATCGTGTCAGGTCACGCCTGGCGTCGAACAAGAGACGGGATGGGTTTACTCCAAACTAGTTACAGTAGTAGGATATATTGCGTACAGGTACGAAAATACTTTCCCCCGAAAAGGGGCTAAAATGGCTTAAAGCAGAACTAACGTTAAAGAGGAGTTTAGTATACTGTATATGGACTTTGTTCAAAGTGTGGTGGACAAGTTCGTGTCAGGGGGAGAAAAGCGCGCAGAGGAAAAAAAAAAAAAAAACGACGCAGCTTGGAAACATTGCATCATGAAAAATTCGTCTTTATATGATGAGGCGATTTTTCCTTAGAATCGATCTATAAAAATACCATTTTGATTTAAATGATGATGAAGCGTGAGAGTGTTTTTTTTTCTCGAAAATTGTGTAATAATCTCGATTTTCATCAGTGCTGCTGTAAGATAACATTTTTTTTTTGGAGCCCAACAAGAAAAAAAATTCCATTAAACTCGTTTTTTGATCGTACTGTACAATATTTGTGAATTTTTTCGCTGGATTATTCTTTATTGCTTTTCTATTGTGGTTCTTCTGCTGTTTGAGAAAACAAGTCTTAGCACAGTAATTTATTCTGCATCTTTAGTGCAAGTATATCTGAAAAATGCGACAGAATGCTGTGTTGGGTTGAAAGAAAAGGTTACTGTGCACGTGGACTCTCAATGCAACGAAATTCATTAGACCAAAAAAAAAAACATCGTTGTAGAGAGAATTTCATTGTAGAGAACCACTATATAACGTGGGGGAGAGAACATAATAAGAACAAATCGTTCGACAAAGAAAAACTTTTGTCGCCGAGATCGTTAGAGAAAGAGTCCCAATGGACTCACTAGTCTTTTTGAATAGCCAACATTTTGACCTGAGTTCAAATTCTGAATGTTTAACCTCAGTTTTTTTTTTTTAATTCACCGAATAGCTTGGACATACATTTATTAGATCTATTCGTTTATAACAAACCAAAATTTGGTTGACAAATTCCAGCTGAGGAGACTTTTTTAACGAAGACAAAAATGCTAATGCCTGAATGTCTACCACTGGTGCCATTAATAAAAAAATACAGTACTCTTGTGTTTTTTTGTTTTTTTTTCCTGCTTGGTGACGTTTCATTTGTACTCTTCAGCGCACACGTGCTTTATTTGTGAAATGTGACCATTTTCCCCTCTTCAAAGTCACCAAAATACATTTTTCACAGAATGTAAGAAAAGTGATTGCTTTTAAATTTTTTAAAATTTACAGACAACTTAGGTGCTATGATTTTTTAAAATTTACAGACAAGTTAGGTGCTATTTTGCATATTTTTTTCAAGTAAAGATTGCAAGGGAAATAAATGGTCCTCAAATTTAAATTTGGCATAAACTCAGAAGAATTATTTCAAGTCAAAGTGAAAAGGGATGATTGCCAAGAATGAGAGTGAGAATATTTGGCATAAATAATTCCTGATTTCCTTTATGATTCAAGTGGCAGCAAGTAACATATTACATAATTTGTTTCCCCATTTGAAATCCATGGGAAAACCTGGAATTCTTGACAATATTTTTGGTCAAAAGACTTCCATCCAGAATCAATTGTTGACAAAACCAAGATTCTGGGGTTCTCTACAATGAAATTCTCTCTACAACTCTCTCTCTCTCTCTCTCTCTCTCTCTCTCTTTATACAAGAAAACTCAAGGGACCAAAAATTTGTTGTAGTGAGAATTTTGCTGCAGATAACCCTGTGATTCCACACAAAATACATTATACAGAGAGAATCGTTGTAGACAAGATCATTGTAGAGAGAGAGAGAGTCCACCTGACCAACACCCTCTAAAATTTATTATTTATGGTCTTAAATAATGCATGGGGCTCCGCCACTTGAACAGATCCTGTGTAAGAAGGGCTCCGCAAAAGAGTTCATCAGGAAATCTATGCTTCCATGATTTCCGTTTCTAGGCTTTCTAAATGGTTTCTTCAGAAACTACCAAAAAGGGTCTTCTGTAAGTTACTGTATTTCTAAGATAACAGCCCCTAAAGTTCTGATGTTCCAAGATTTCCATCACAAGAGTATTCTTCTTTCCTAATTTTTCTTCAGTTTTTTCCACAAATTCCAAAATTTCAATGTTACACTTTCTGAAATCTGAGGCTGTTTTGGCTGAAAATTGTTGTTTCATCGTCATGGAACAAGCTCACTTAGTGAGTGACTTTCTTCTGCATAAAAGTTATTGTTGTTGGTATTTTCTTAAGAAGGTACCCACTTCAAATGTGCTGACAAAAGATAAGTTCTAGGTATTCTAGGCCTCTAGAAAATATGAACTTGCCATACTTGGAAAATAATTTTAAAGAAAAAACCAATACATTTAAGTGTACAATTGGTACTTCCAGTTTGACCCTAATCTACTGCCAAAACAGGGTCAATTGTGAATTGGTTGAATTGCAAGAAGCTCTGTGAAATTCAAAAATATAAGTAGAAAAACACAAGTAATATGGCCAAAGCAGGTTAAATTGTAGGGCAAGGGTCCAATTGCAAGTCTACCTGTGTGCAAATTTGTCTTTCAAATTGCAGGAGGTCAAATTGCAAGGTACCACCTGTACTTTTTTGTTGGCATTTTAAAAAAACTATGCGCATACAGTATACAGTCAACCCCCATCTAATAGACTTGATTTGTGCAAGGGATGAGTCTGTTAGACAAAAAGTCCTTTAAACAAATTAAATTACAGTACATAAAAAATTAAAAATTTCAATTTTCAACAGTAATTTTAAACCAAAAGAAGTCTGTTTGGCGGATTTTGTCTGTTGGGTGGGTGATCATTGTTCGAATGAATACCCTGCTGGCTGCATGGTTCTCGCGTCGAATAAGGGAAGCAAACCCAGGGTTAGCCTCCCGTTTTCAGCATTTCCAACTCATTTCCCTCTTGACACGTGGCGAATGAAAAACAAGCACCGCAGCTGTCAACACACGCTTCCCTGGAACCCGACAGCGGCACGTGTCGCAATCAAAAAAGCCCGGGCTTTGTCGATGCCAAAAAAACGACACACACACACACACACACACACACTTTGGGGATAGCAGGGATTTTCGAATAGGCCCCTTATTGCTTCGGGTCAAAGAGGTTGTCAAACTTTTCTTTTTATAATTTTTGTTGTTGTTGTTTCGGTCATTTTTAGACTGCTGCGGTCGATCATGTGAACGAAAGTTTGCTGCCGCGATTTCGTCTCTCTTCAGAAAGAGTTTATTAGTGTTGTGCATAATGACGAGTAGTTTGTTTTAACGAGATTTTCAAATTTAATGACTGGAAAAATTGTTTCAATTCAAGCATGAATACTCGTATACTGTACTGTATATGCGAGAGCTTCATTTTCTGGCCTTTTTGGAAGTTTTACCAGGTGTCAGGAATAAATCCTGGACAAATATAGAGGTTAAGGAAAAAGGTTCAAAAATTAGATTATTTATAAAAATGATATGACAGAAATTGTCGGTTGGGCTGCGACCAGGGTGAAATTTCACCCTATTTTAATTTTGGCGTACTTTGAAAAATAGTCAGTTTCACATACAAAAGGGTTCATGTGTAAAAATCTTCAAGTGAATCACATGAAAGCTTGAATGGAAGTGAAGTTTTCTTGCCAATTTGGAAAACAGGGAAACTGTCCTTCCAGGAAAAAAAAACAGCAACAGGATTTTAGCAATAAAACGTAGCCTTGGAGGCTCAGAAAGAAATGTGAGAACCAAGGTCTTTTGAGATTCTCACTGAGATGAAATGAAAGAAAATTCAGCTGAGAATTTGGGTTCTCTAATTTTGTGTGACAAATTTAATACTGCAGTTTATTTTTGCAACACCAGGTTTGAAAAATTGTGATCTTTAAAAATTGCAAATTTCAATTATGTAGATTATTCCCTGCACTTTCTTCAGCAGATCATCTATCTCTTATTTTTTATTCTCTTATCTTTCTTGACTTTTCTTCAATCTCATTTTATTGGCATTTTTAGACTGTGAGTGTGTGAATGAAATTTTGCGGTCGCAATTTCCGTGGATCTTTCTGCCATTTTGCATAAATTTAAAATTGTGTGTCTCGTCTTCCTCTCTCTCTCTTATTATTGCGAAAATATTCAGAGGAATTTAAAAATGATTTTTTTGAACGAAGTAGTGTATACTGTTGCGAAGGAGCATCTGAGACAGAACCTTCGTGAATCGAAAACCCTCCTTAATTCGAGTTTCAATTTCAAGGTAGTGTATACTAGTTCCAATAAATAGTTCCGGAGTTATTATACCTTCAAAAAATTGCAGGATTCCGTTCTCCATTTCTCCTGTACTGTACACAATTTGATTCTAGCTGAATTCATTGTAGGATTACATTAAGTTGGATGAAATTAGGATATGTACAGGAAAATATATTTTTGTCGAATTTTCTGCTTTAAGGAATTTTTTGAATGGTTTTGACGCGTATTCTCAGAAAATGTTTTTTAAAGGACTCTTAATTTGAGCACCATCGTATTCGGTGTTTGTTTCTTGTGGCTTTTCAGTACAGTAGTACATTCAGAATATCTGTGTGTCTCTGTCATGGGTTTGACACCCCGAACAGTCATTTTTTTTTGCCTCGTTCCTTTTTATTTTCTTCGTCGCTTAATTATTGTCGCACTTGCGTCTTGGCATATCATGAATGCTGTGAAAGTCTGGCTTTCTATCCCTCTTGACTTTTGAAATACACCTGTTCATTTTTCTTCTGAATCCTTGGCTACAAGAAAAATAAGATCGGTTGTATGAAAGACAGTTTTCCCTCTCCAACATTTGAAGATTCTTGAAACAAACCTATATTGATGATGAAACCGTATGGTTCGAACGAGAGGATTCAATTTTCTTGGGGAAGTGCTGCGTCAAAAAGTATTGGCAGGAATGCAAATTCGCGCTGATGAGTTTAACCATTTATCATATTTTTACATTTATTGTTAATATTTCGAAAATATTTGTATGAAATTTTGTATGAATTTGTTATAATGTCGAAAATATTTTTATGAAATTCACATTTCCACGAGTTAGTTGTGATGATTTTCGTAGTACTGTACAGTAAATTTTATCATTGAATGCGTCGACAATTTTGCTAAATTAATTCGGAAAAAATTGTTTTTATTTCATTTTCAGTTTTTGTGTAGGGGTCTGCAACTTAATGAGACTTCTGCTGGTCTACTTATATAGACTTCCACATACACGTTCCAGGATATTTGTAAAATAATGAGTATTCTATCTTTAAACTCATTAAAGTAATCGATCTAAGTAGTATATGTACGGTTCTGCTGTGCATCTTCAAAAAAGTATCATCAGAAAAATAAAAGGTTCCATTTTCTTAAATTGGCATCAGATTGAATGGAATGAAAGTGAGAAGGAATCTAGCACAACGAGACATTTTTTTTTCGAGATTTAGAATTTTCCTTGTTTTGGTGTGTCGCCGGAAATAAATGGAAAATATTCTTGTATGGAAAGAAAATACTCTATTTTATATTCCCAAAAGTGTATGGCTAAGAAGTTTGTGCGCCCTTTAATTTACTGATGAATGGATTTCCAAGTCAGACATGAACATTCTTCGCAGTTTTAGGATTTTAAAAATGCATTTTTTTTTCTGCAGATATGAGTCTTTTCTTTGAATATTACAAGAAATTATCAATGAGAGTAATTTGCTGGTGTGTGATTAACCCAGGATTCTTCCCACAAGTGTATACATAGGACATTTAATCTGTTCAACACACAATCACACCAGACGACACAAAACGCAATTTTTTATTTTATTTTGGGGCCTGAAATTCTGGAATTTCAATTGAGTGAACTGGTTGGATGACAGATTTGGTCTCAAATGTGTCAGAGGTGAATTTTCTGCCATTATTTATTCAAAACTCGTCATGCCCTGCAATTAAGCTGTTTGGAAATGAATCTTATAGGGCCATGAGTTTCTCCTCTCAAAATTTTCCGGACGTTTTTTTGGAAGCTGGAACTTTCCCAGGGTTTTCTGTTTCCTTCCCCCAGAGTAAGGGCCTCGAGGGGGTGACCGGGATTTATTGCCCGGGTACCATAAAACCCTGTTTGGCAGCCCTGTCGTCGGCTGGAGGGTCGACGACGATTCCTCTCTGGGTTCATCCAGGAAGTTTCAGTAAAATTTCGATTCGAGTAACGATTTTTTGAAACAAGAGCTTTATTTCCGATAAATTTTATTTTACAATCGGTTTATGGAGCTTTTCCTCCACCAGGCTTTTGACAGAGATTTTAAAAATTTTCTCCTGTTGGTGCTCCCTTAAAAATGAGATTAAAAAATGTTTTTGGAATGAGAAGATGCTTAATTTACGAAAATGCAGTGAAATTTCGATGAAGCTTTTTTTTTCAAAGCACGAACATGTTTTTCGATGACAGGGTTTATGGAGCTTTTCTCCCCACGCTTTCGAAAGAGATGCAAAAATGTTCTCGTGTTGGTGCGCCCTTAAAAATAAGAGGAAAATGTTTTTTTTAATGAAATTAAAAGGTGCTTAATTTCCAAAGATTCAGTAAAATTTCGCTCCGAGGAACTATTTTTTAAACAATAACATATTTTCCTCGGGGTTTATGGAGCTTTTCCCCCCATATGCTTTCGAAGGAGATTCAAGAATTTTCTGGTGTTGGTGTGCAAATGAAAATGAGAGGAAATTCGTTTGTCAATGAAAATGGATGTTTAATTTCCAAAAATCCAAAAAATCTGGATCCAAGAAATATTTTTCATTTTTCTGGAGACAAAGTTCTGGAAAGATGAATATGTTCAGCTCGGGAATGAATGAGTTGATTTTTCTTTCAGTTTTGATTTCGGAAAGGTTCAACGATTTGTTCCAATTTATAAAAGAATTGGAACCATTTTTCAAACATTTTTTTTATAATAATGGAAGGAAGGTAGATCAATGAGGGAGTTATGGGTATTTCTATGCAATTCGATTATTTTTCGAAATGAGGAAGCGATTACGTCCTTGTTTCCGGTCAAGATAGTTTTGCTAAAACTTCTGCCATTTTAATTCCATTAAAATAAAATCTGCGCCTGCCCGGATGTACAATTCACGCTTCAATTTTCGCAGAAGAATAATGCCAAGACATTGCTTCCTCATTGGGGAAAAATTATATCGATTTGCGTCACTCACCTGATCTTAATACACTTTCGAAAATTCATGAATCCGAATTACATATCAGCTTATCTGAATGCTTGAGAGCTCAAAAATGTTCTCTTGGATGCATTTTTTTTAAATGCATAATTTTAGAACCAGAATCATGCTAAAATTTGACATCAAATGTCGCTAAAGCGTTGGAAAATTGAGAAATTTTGACGAGCCAAAGGCGGATTTCTGTCTTTTTCAAATAAATATTTTTGGTCAATTTGAATGTCACGCCAAAATTAAAAGCTTTTTTACTCCTAGGAATTATCTTAAGGATATATTCCTTTTAAAATTATTTTCAATTGAATTTACGCCGAAGTTGAGGAAATAAATCCCTTCATTGTTCTTGATAAGATTCTCTTCCTGGATTTTCATTTTTTTCAAAGGGCAGAAACCATCGACATTTTCAAACTACCCTAGATATTTGATTTTTCCCTCTGAGTAAAAATTTATTATAACATTTATGGACAACAAATATGTCATGATTGTGACTATTGATGTGAATTAGAGTGGATGAATTGTCAAATTATCACGGCATAAGGAGCAGTGTTATTCTTCAATTGAAATTAATTTTCTTACAGAGACGGTGTTAGATCATTTTATTGATTCATTGGGTTCGTTCACTTTATTTTAATACATGTATATGGAAAGAATTAAAAAGCAAAATTCAGAAATTTCCATGATTGTGATGGAACTTTGGACAAAAGACTAGGAAACGTTAGACCAAAATCCCGTCAGCAGCAACCAAAACTTCAAAACATTTGCCCTCGACGTATAATGTACGCAAAAAATAGTTGCTTGCCATTTCAATCGTTTTACTTAAGCTTTGACTAAAAAAAATGAGAGGAAAATGAACAAATGGCAGCATAACTTTGACACAGGAAACGGAAAGACGATCGAACTGGACTTTCGCTGCTTTTCTTAATGTCATTCGTTTTTTTATTATTTTGGCCTTTTCCCACTCCTGTTTCAACCCAGTTACGTTGTGCTGGTTGCATTTTTTTATTTTTTTTTATTTTTGCCGTGTTTCGTGTAAATACTTAAGTATTCCAGGTTGGCTTGTTTATGACACATGCGGGCGGCATTCTTTTGAATCGCGGATGAGGGCTTCGCTGTCAGCAGGTGGTCGCCGCCTTTTCGTCTACGACAAATGCAGAAATTGTTTCGTTTTGCTTTTATTCGTGTGTGCCAATGATGACGACATAAACTTCTTTGGTCATGGAAAGAAATTTCTGAAGCATGGGAACACCCACAAAAAAAACAGAAACGTTTATGGTTATTTCCTATTTTGCAAAGCGTGAGAATTCATTTTTTTTTGCAATGAAGGTTCAGGCTGACGATCTTTGATTTCGAAAAATTTGCAAAACCCTCAAAACAGTTTTTTCCATTGAAATGTAATCGTTAAAACAAAGTCTTGATTTGTTGGGGTCTCTATACCCATATCATAGAGGTTCTCTACAAAGAAATTTTCTGTACAACAATTATTTTTCTGGTCCTCTAAATTTTGTTCACTTGTAGTACATACTGTTACTTGTCAAGCAACAGAATGTCTAAAAAAAATTAACCCTTGCAAAAGTATTTTCTTTGGACAAACTCGACATTCTGGTCCTTGGAAAAAACGTATTGGCACCAAAATTTCAATAAATGGTAAATAAGAGCGCAAAAATAACTCATGAACGCTGATTCTCAAAAATGCCAATCAGTATTTGTATTCTTTTATGGAGATTTTGAACTTTGCAGATTGACTGGCCAAAGCGTCAAATTTGTCTGTTGTTTTTTGTTTTGGTTGAACTCCAAATTTTAGTTTCAAGATAAGTTGTAGTAATGCTAAACATAAATAAGTTAAAAATAGGGTTGTTTAGGTGATGCTGGAGAGACTAGATAATTAAGTGGTTTCGCCTTAATGCCAAAAAAAACAAATCACCCGTTCATTGTTTTAGCCAGGATTGATCTGATGCTTGACCCCCAAAAAATCCTTTGTCAAATATTGGGGACAAATGTGCCTCAACATAATTTGGTGTTGAGTGCTGATTAAATGATAATAAAATGTGTTGATCAGTCTGGGACAAGACCAGGATTCCATTCAGGAATTCAAAAGGGGTGAAATATATTTCAAGGAATAATTGAATAAACAACTCCATCAAACTCAACTCGCTGAATAACTTAGATAATTGGAATAACACAATTGAACTGATTCTGATGATAATATGAAAAAGAGCAGCTTATATACTGCTAATTAACCTTCACAAGGTTTTACTTCACGAATCAGTAAGGAAGATATGGTCAAGTATGCTGTGTTCCTGAAGGGGGGAAATACTTTTTACTTCTAAGAATTGAGTACATTACTTTACCTGGCATGCATGCCCAACATCAAATTCACGCTTTCAAATATTGATTGTTCAATTTGCCCTCAATCATCATAATAAACTTCATCGCCAGCAATTTTTCTGATGAGGATAAGGAGAAAAAAAAATAGAAACATCTATTTCCGATCCGATAAGGTGCTCAAGATTTTACAACCAGAACAATTTCAACTTTTATTTTGTTCTATCAAACAAACAGCGGGTAATATTATTCACCAACAGCTGCTGTTCTTGCACAGCTGCACTAAAAACCGTCACATTTCCAAGTGATGTAATGACCGGTCGCATTTCTTTCTGCCCCTTCTCCCGAGAGGCGCTTCCTCGTCTGCTGGTGCTGGCCAATAAGTTGTTTTTTTCTATTTTTACTCTCTTTCCATCTCTGCATGTGTTTTTATTTTATTTTGTTGTTGTTGAAATAATTATTTATTAATTTCTTTATCGTTGCGGGCTCTTCTTTGCCTATAGCAGGATTTTTTCGAACAGCTGGTCGCCTGCGTCCGTGTGCCCAAACTGCTGGGCTCTAGCTCTTGCCTCCGTCATTTGCAACCGAGATTAAATGGGCAACGCTTAGATATTTGCATATTATTTTCGATGATCGTAAATATCGCTGGAGCTTGGGAGGATGTTGGTGAAGAGCAGGTTTTGCGACTGAAAAGCAAGGGAATATGTCCTGAAGATTGTGACAGATTCACAGTGAGACCCTGAGATGTGGACGTGAGTGGTGCATCAAGAGTGCCCTTAAGTCAAAATGTCCCTAAGTTGAGTCGTGTTTTCCCATAGACTTACATTATATAATTTTTAATTGGTATTGGGCATGCACGCTAACATACACTATAATACCTAAAGTTCATAGAATTATCCTCCCCTCCTCAAAATCGCAGTGCCAGGCACAACCTGGTACCGGTTACGGTGTCAGGATGTACCTGGCACCATAGCATCTTCAATGATTACTTTTTCCTGTCGCCATTAGAGTGGTAAAACCTTATGAAGGTTTCTGATTGCAAATACTATATAAGCAGCATCCTCATAGTCTCTCTTAAGATCAGTTGTGTTCAGCTGTGCGTTATCCAAGCCCGAGCTTGTTGAGTTGTTGTTATTTGTTGTTATTCATTTATTCCTGAAATATATCTTAATCTCTTAAACTAGGAATTCCTAATAGGAATCCCGGTCCTGTCCCGGACTGACCAACTTGTTTCATTTATCCAACACTCAACACTAAATTATAATGGAGACTCTGTCCTCAATATTTGGTGTTTTGTGGAAGAAATATTCTTCAGAATTCCCTTAAAAAATTGTTTGCCACTTGTATTTGAATTAGTGAATATATTTTCAACTCAATAAGAACATTTGGAGCATCATTCGGTTAGAGAGGGTTTTAATGCACTGTTCCTCAACCCGTGGTCTTTGGACCAGTCCTGGTTTTTAGAAGTTTTTTGCCAGTCTGCAGGAAATTTTCTGCTTGATAATAAATTGAGAAATGTAGCAATGAATCTGTTATCTTCATCAGAAAAAAAATCATCTCAGAGAAACAATGTCGGTTGAAATTGTCTTTAAAAAAACATGAGTTGGGTTTTCTCTCAATTACACTTCAAAAGAATATTCACATGCTGAAATGAATTATTTTAATTTTTGCAGTCTGAGAAACCTTTCTTTAAGCCCACCTTGCTAATTTTTTGAAAACATTCCACCATCCATATGCTTCATTGGATCTTTTTTTTGTGCAGAATAGCAGAAACTTTTCAAATTCCTGCCATAAAGCTTTCTTAAAAAATGTTACAAAACTTTGCTGGTCTGCAAATTTTTTAAAGGAAATTTGCCAGTCTGCAAAAAATGTTGAGGGGCTTTGCTGGTCCACGGGCCCAAAAAGCTTGGGAACACTGTTTTAATGTATTTTTTCCAAGGGAATTCAGACAGAGACTTGATAGGAAGACTTGGGGAGGTATTTTAGCTTAGGGAGGTTTGAATTATAGAGGTTTCGCTGTGACATGCATTAAAAAAAAAACATTGTTACGCGGCTGAATTACAAAGACCTTGAAAACATTTTTTTCATAAGCCAAACTTTGTTCCAACGAAACCTTTTTGTTGCAACGAGATTCCATTGTAACAAGATTATGCTTCAAAAGAATCCATGTGACACGGGAAAGCCAAATGACTGCAGTTGTGAGCAGATGACACGATGTGGGTCAAGTTTCGTCACTGATTGTAAAACGGCGAAAGTATTGAGGCACAGGTGTGTGCTGCTGCTGGTGAATGGACTTGCGCATGTGGCCCCTGTGTGAGCTCAGACTGCTTTTTTTGTTTAATGTTTTTCCTCCCCTATATAAATCTCCTCGTCTTCCTCATCTCATCTACTGGTAGATTAATTAAGCGAGAAAAGCATGTTCTAGGGATAGATTCGGTGTTACTTTCCCTCAAGTTCCGGATTTTTTTTTTATAATAATGGCCAGCGTATTTACTTGTACTCGATTTTCGAATCAGTGAACCTGCAGGACTATACTGTATATACAATCGAACCCCGATTTAGTGCCACCATTTGTCCGGGCACATTTTGTGACTCTAAGCAATGGTGACACTAAATTGGGGATATTGTATCATCAGAAGAATATTCACTTGAGGGCTTTTACTATAAGCAAAACAGGCTTTTTTGCAGAATTTCTAGACCATTATTGATTCTGTTGTATAAAAAAAAAAGGTCACATGAATAATTTGAAACTCACATGGAATGTTTTTACTGCATTTTAAATTTGTGTTGAAGTGCAGTATATATTTTTGCAAAAATTGTGTCTAGTTAAAGATTGGAACTGATGTTTGCAGCTTTGTATCAAACTTTCAATCAAAGCTAAAAATTCCAATATCAGGTGACAGGAGTGATTCTCGAGTTTTTTTTTTTAAAGAGACCATCCTAGTTATTGGTATGCTGTTTCTTGTGTAGAGTATTCAAATAAAGCCACCCAGTGTTTATGTGAATTTAGAAAATAACTTTTACGAGGTATCCTGAGCATGGGCATGTGATTCTTAGTGAAAACCTAATGTTATCCTTTGGACTATGATGCAATTTATCTGATTGTGGTCTTTTTTTTTTCTGGATAGGGGTGGCACTAAATTGAGGGTTGACTGTAGTTGGTTCCACTGGAGATTCGAATTGTTTAGACACGATCTGAAAATTATATATGTGGCATTTTTAGATTCGATTTAAAAACTCGATATGAAGTATTTTCCGACGCGATTTAAAAAAATAAATAGGGGAATTTTCAGACACTTGTGAGAGAGAAAACTCGTGTAACTCAGGGTTTCATTCAGCCGCGTTCCAAAGGTTTAAAGGGTCTAAAAATTATAAAGCCTTTTAAATGTTGCATAATACCGTACTAACTTTTATCTTCGGTCCTATGTATAATGTCATTTATTTAATGGCTGATAGCTCTTGGTTTCATGTCGTGAAAGTTTAAAATAATACTGGAAAATGTCTCTGAAAAATATTGAGAAAATGCAGTGCTGAGATTTTTGTTGATCTTGGTTTTACTTGTGATGTCTTCTGAAAAACACTCTGATGAATTTTAAGATGTCCGCTAAAACAAAGCTTGGTCTTGGATTTCTTACAAGGCACCCCTAAAAAGAATCAAAAATGAAGCCCAGCGTAATTCTAATTTTTTGTTTCATACTTCTCAAATATTTTTTTACACTTTTTAAAGCCTCAATTTTCCCCATAATTTTTGCAGAATGAAGACTGTGAAACTTTTTGGCTTCATGTGATTCAAGATAGAAATCATGAAATTAAAAATGGAATCCCTGTCTTTATTCTCGAAAAGATTTGATGATTTCATGGCTTATTTAAATATTTTGCTAATAAGTTTAATTAGATTCTCTGCCACTCTCCTCGCGTAGTGATGAATGGTGGGTTCTTGTTTTATGCGTTCAATTGTTGAGATAATCGGCAATGCTTTTCAAATTTTACTCAATTCGTTGACGGAAAAAAGTTTGTCCTAGAAGTTTTTTATTCGATCACATGGTGTCAGAAATGCCTGGAATTTCTTGCCAAATGTAATGATAGTTCAGATAAGGTTAAAAGTGATCCAAATCACACACTTGGTAGATTTTATGCCTGCATTTGTTCGTTTTCAAAAGACCTGTGAGTTTCTTTTTAACATGTTTTTATTAACTCGCTTTCTTGTCCGTTTGTTTGTCCGGATCAAATAGTAGTAAAGAGTCATAAAATTCAGAGAACTCCAGAAATTTTGAGAGAATATCTTCAAACATGATTTTCCGATTTTCTTTATCAAGTTCTTTAAAAGCACAATCCCCTTTTCTTACTGCTCTAACTATAAGATATAGTTTTGAGGTTAGAGAGGTTAGAGGGGAAAAAAGAGGAGTCATTCTAGTTGAAGCTCGACTTGACTGAGATCTCGATACAGATCTTTGGATTGGAGTTGTTGGAAGAACATTATTTGAAACGGATAAAGGTTTTCTGGCAGGATTTCTGCCGCGTTCTCCCTTTTCTTTGATGGAAGGGCGACCTCGACCTCTAGGCATAGTTTTCTTTTAAAGTTTTCTTTGTTACTTGATGGTTTTCAGTAAGAAGTCAGATCAGAAAATGATTAGACCAAGCAAGTTAAAATCGAATTAAGTAAGTTAAAAAATATGCAGAAACCTCTTTTTAGACAACCTCTTTGCTATAGATACACAAACCCGAGTGTTTTCAAACTCACACTAATTTTAAATGATATTCGCAGAAAAACACCAAAGAATTAGATTCACACGAAATTCAAATACACTTAGATACACCGGAGAGTTTGAAAATTTCAAAAATAAATTTATATACACCGAAGAATTTGATCCACTTAAAAGTCAATAGAAATGTCAATTCACCCGGAATTCAAACTAGAATACACTCAATTACACCAAAAATTTTGATACACACGGAATTTGAATATAATACACTTGATTACACCAGAAAATTTGATACACACGAGAATTGAATATAATACACTTGATTACACCAGAAAATTTGATACACACGAGAATTGAATATAATACACTTGTTCTGAAGGGATAAGTTCTTCGAAGTTTTAACACTCAGCGCTGAGAAACTAAAACTTTTGTTAGAGTAACCACGCTCTGCTACCATTTTTGTCAGAAAGAGATTTTTTATACTGCTTTCAGACAAGGAAAGAAAATGAGAATTTTCCTTCCGATGAAAAATAGAAGGATCGAGGAATTTATAACAAATATAAATCGAAATGAAAGGATTATAAATAAAACCAGATAATCAGCCGGGCTGCGGCCGGGACCTGCGTCCTAGTTTAAATTGGTATATTTTTCAGAGAAAGCAAGAATATCTGCTAATATCTCAAGTTTCCAAAACGAGATGATGAAATAAAAAAAGAAGGATCGAGGAATTTATAACAAATATGAATCGAAATGAAAGGATGATAAATAAAACCAGATAATCAGCCGGGCTGCGGCCGGGACCTGCGTCCTAGTTTAAATTGGTATATTTTTCGGAGAAAGCAAGAATATCTGCTAATATCTCAAGTTTCCAAAAGAGATGATGAAGTAACCCCAAAAGCAAACGCAAACGCAACGAAAACGCAAGTGCAATGAAAACGCAAACGCAATGAAAACGCAAACGCAACGAAAACCCAAACGCAAATTAGTCGGACTATCGCGAGGTCTGAACTGGACTGTCTTTTGTATTGGAAATCTCTTTGCTTATATACTGTTTTTACCGGAAAGTAATCCTTTGAATTTATTCGAGGAATATCCTTGGATCGCAAGGTCTTTTTAGCGTAACGAATTTAGAGGACGCGTTTTTTGGGAGGAAGATCGTGGGAACTCGAGGTCATCCCTCGTCCCACGAGATTCCTTCAGGATTAT
>CAJPEX010002659.1:21209-34106 GCA_905338405.1 Notodromas monacha
TTTGAAAAAATTTAGTAGATTAAAAAATTAATCTAAAAAACCACGTTTTGAAAAAGGAAAAAATAACCTTAAACGTGGTGCGCATCTATTTCATTTGTATTTCACTTCTTCCCAACAATCTCCATGCGCACCACATTTAAGGTTATTTTTTCCTTTTTCAAAACGTGGTTTTTTAGATTAATTTTTTAATCTACTAAATTTTTTCAAATAAAATTGAGTCAACATGATTCGGATATTTTGGCCTTTATCTTCCAATTTTTGTAATGTGTAGAAAGAATTGAAGATTTCGAAATGGAAGTGTAGAATTCCATCACATGACGTCAGGAATGCCGTGAATTTCTTCCCAGATATTTTTCAAATGATAGTTCAGATTAGGTTAAAAGTGACCCAATTAACACATAGAGTAGATTTCATGCCAAAATTTTTTCATAGTCGAAAGACCTCCATGTGTTTTTTTTTTTCAAATAAAATTGAGTGAAAATTATTCAGATATTTTTGCCTTTATTATCCACCACTTTTCGGAATGTGTAAAAAGGGCGTATTTCACTTTCTGTGCATTCTAAGTCGTCACCCGTTGCCTACTTTTCGAAACTTATATTACTTTTTTTTCTGCAATGAAATCACGTGGATGACATCATTTGAATTAATTTTTTTTAACTAAAGCTCTCATCCATTCCATGCGGATGTTCGAGGGGAACGGTGACAAAGCTCAAAGTGGATTTAACCCCATTCCAGCAAATGTAAAAACTATGGAAAAAAATAAAATGAAATCCCAGCTTATCAACAGGTGAACGTGGCCGCGAATCGAATGAATGGATTCTGGGTTGATTGAAAAAGTGATTGTTCTATATATATGCATTCTTTTTATCCCTCTCGCAATGGATTGTCACCAATTTGAAATTGATGTCAAAATGTTTTCGAAGAGGGTATTCTTTTATTGTTCAAATTTATCTCTGAAGTGCAGTGCATTGGCATTCATGCGAATTCATTGTGCTTAGAATTATAATTTTTTATCTGAGTTACGGATAAATTGATAGAAAAATGCAAGTTTTCGCATGATACTGGAAAATATGCGTTCGAACAGAATCAATACCATTTTTTTCTGTTCGATGGACAAAAATTAAAGTAATATTCGTAATGCTCATTCAAAAATTTTCTGCTTCAGTGAGTTAAAATATTTTTACAAATTATAAAGTAGTTAAACGCTCGGCTTCCAACTTTTGAAAGTATTTACATTTTCGTTTGTAAAAATAAAAATCGAGCTTAACCATATGTTTTCAGCAACAAATTGTTTGCATACGTCTTTGAAAGCACCGAAATCGGCAAAAACAAAAATTGTCTGCAAACCTGATAAATCGAGAAGATTCAGAGAGATAATGAAAGAAAACGTGTCAAAGGTTGCTTTCCCTCTCTCAACTTCCGGGCGGAACTGATTCGCGAAGGATCATCAGAAAAAAAAAATCAGCGCAAAAGCGAAGCAAAAAAAATCGAACCATTTATTCTCTCATTCCTTTGCATGAAAAATTAAAAAGAAAAAAAAATCTGAAAGGGAAGACAAAAAATAAAAATAAATAAATGTATTATTCGGTCGACGGGATGCTTTTACGGAACAACTGCGTATCCGGTGACACGCCTTCACGCCAGCTGAAACCGAGCCCAAAATCGCCCCAAATGTATTTTTTCCACATTTCCTGAGGCTTTATTTTATTTTATTTTTGTTCAGATCCCCCTTATATTCGCTACTTCCGCAAACAGGGGCTGTTCCGAAAGTTCATATGGGGTCTCCGTGAAACAAGTTCTTATTGCCCTTTCTCGGTAACCTTTTCAGTGGACAGTACTGTATTCCGCAAAAACATGGCTTGCTTGAAAATCGGCAGGAAACCAAGAGATTCTGCCCCTTTTTGAAAGACAGTATCAGGATTATATTTATTTTCATTACGAAAATGTTCATAAAGCTTCAGAATCGTTTGATTCCTTATTTGATCACTTGAGCGTAACCAACCCAAAAATAAATAGAAACGGATGCAGTTTGACGCGTTTTAAGCAATTAAATAAAAATTATTATATTTTGCATGCACAATTTGAAGTAATGAAATTCCGAAGAAACCCAAATAATTTTGTATCATAGTTGTATTATTCATTGCATCAGAAATATATTTAAAAAAAACAAGCTAAAAGCTCTTGATCAACGCTGAATTATGCACGGAATTTGCTTCCAGCTCACTTCCGGGATATATTTGAACCACGGAAGTTACAACTTATTGAACTTTTCAAAAACAAGTAAGTGTGAAAACTAGAAAATTGAAAAGCGCTTTTTGGAAAATAGCAACCGTTCTGAGGGCGAAGATTCGTCTTATAATTTCCTTTTTCAATAAAATTTAACTCCTGATTCAAAAAATGGAAATTTAGATCGCTACCCTCAGGTTGAAACAGAAAAAAAGAACTGCAATTGGATGTGCAGTGCAAAAAAAAGCGTACTGTATTTTAATTTGGGAAATTCTGACAAACCCTTAAGCAAGTGTAAAAACTTAGGAAAGTGAAAAAAACGCTTTTTTGTTGGAAAATTACGCTCGTTCTGAGAGCTGTGAACAAGTTTCCTCAACTTTCATTTTCAATAAAATTTGACCACTCCCGATTTACAAAACGGAAAGGTAAATGAATACCCACACGTTGAAAAAGAACAACAATAAAAAAACCACCTTGCAATTGGATTACAAGTGCCGAAAAGAGCAGGATTGTATAACGGATGGGGTTTATAAAATTTCTCGAAATGTTATGCCTCGGAAAAAAGAAAAAATATTTACCAAGTTTTTTTCTCAGAAAAACCCCCTCAAATTAACCTGTGTCGTTAGCTTCCCCTTTTCCCTTTTATTACCATTGCGTGATTATCAACATGTATGGGATGTACAGTATATGTGAAATACATTTGATGGGGACGCGATCCGCCCGCAAATGGTCCCTAACTTCGCGGCACATTTCCTGGTTTGTGTGTTTTGTTGTCAACAGAACCACATTTTTATCCAGATATTTCGTCTGTTCTCGTTTTTTTTTTTCTTTTGCGTTTCAGTATCAAAAAAAAAACCGGTCTTTTCTCCCTTTAACCACGTGGGCACGGGGTAGCTTTTAAGCCCTCTGGTCCACAACACTACTTACGCCAACAGCCTCTACTAGGGTTTTTTTAAGGAACATATTACAAGTAATTCTCACATTTCGCTTCGAATTTCTTCAAAAAATGCCCTATTCTTGATAAATAAACTATGAGCTGCAAGTGAAACTTGGCGAACTTCCTGAAGCAATCGGAAACTTTCAACTTGGAAATAATTTTTTTTCGAGGGAATTCTGCATCTTCCAAAATTTTTTGCAGCTTCGGAATGAGAGCAGATTTCTGAATTCTGGCTTTTCCGATTCTTACAAGAGAGAATACTTTTGTAAGATTGTAACACCGTTTTCATAAAAATGAAAAATATTTATTTTTTTCCAAGAATGGTCAGTTTGAGTGCGGACACATTTAAAATTTTAAACAGCTTAACTTTAACCTCGAGTACACTCAAACCTTCTTTAAGACCCCTATCTTTAATAAAACAACGACTTCATTTATTCAACTTACTACACTTCTTTCCAACTAATTAAAAAGTAATCCCCAAAGAAGGATTCCTTGCACTTTTTCAGGCAATCAAAACAGATCTAGGACAAATTGAGACAGACAATTGGAGATCGGGCCAATTTGAATCAGAAACTTTTGGAGACATGGACCATTTGAGGCAGGTACATTTGGAGATAAAGAGAATTTTGACATTTTGAGACAAGTACTATTTGAGGCAGAAGAATTTCCTTGCTTCCATTCCTCTCTTCCTGGTCCATTGTAATACACCTTAATGCACAGAAAAAAACATTAGAACATCCTTTATCACTTTTCTAAATATTGGCAGAGGTGAACTGCACAAAATATTCTCTTATGGTCAAGAAAAATTACACAAATTTCTGTACATAACACCTTGTGTAGAAAAAATATCTATAGCAGACAAGTATTATCAGTAATGGAATATTTCTAACAAAGCATATTTCAAATATTTACGACTTTTTAAATAATTTAAAATTTCCCAATATAAAATATAAAAAAACCCTTCCATCTTGGGAAAATTAGGAAATTGAGTGTAAAAGAAAAAAAAACTTGTGTGCGCAGAGTTACATTGGGACTGTCTCAAATTGTCCCTGTCTCATATTGTCCCTGTCTCTAAATTTCCATGTCTCCTATTGTTCCAGTCTCCAGAATGTTCTTTCTCAAATTGTCCCTGTCTCAAGTTGTCCCTGTCTCTAAATGTCCATATCTCCTATTGTTCCAGTCTCCAAAATGTTCTTTCTCAAATTGTCCCTGTCTCAAATTGTCCCTGTCTCTGAATGTCCATATCTCCTATTGTTCCAGTCTCCAAAATGTTCTTTCTCAAATTGTCCCTGTCTCTAAATGTCCATGTCTCCTATTGTTCCAGTCTCCAAAATGTTCTTTCTCAAATTGTCCCCGTCTCAAATCCAGGGACAGAGTGTAACAGGGACAGAGTGTAACAGGGACAGAGGTAAACAGGTCAGAGTTTAACAGACAGAGCTAAACAGACATAGGGGTAGTTTTGGATAGTGTATGTACTTTCCTGTGTAGGGATTCCCTATTTTCTTTGCTGCCAATATTTTCCGAAAATTTGTAAAATTCTTTCTCGCGAGAGAAAAAAAACACAATAGAATAATAATAATAATCCCGCCCAGGAAGCACTTTCCCCCTTTCATCACAGATGTGTTGAATCAGTATAGCATGTGGTTACTCAACAAAATCTCCTATACAATATACACTGATGAAACTTTGCAAAAAAAAAAAGAAAAAGAAACTCTCTTCTCGTAATGAAGTACGCGTGTTTTTGACCCGACTAATAACAACGCACGCACTGCGCGCAGGCACACTACTACTGACCCAGCGTTTGTTACTGCTTGTCCATTAGACGACCACCCCCTGTTATATATATATTTTTTTCATATTTTATTTCAAGTTTTTACTTGTTGTGTGGAATGAATCCCGGCTATTGCTGCTCATTATCGGTCGGGATACCGGCGGTTTTTCGCGTTTATTTGTCGGGGGCTTTAATGACACGGTCCCGCGGAACGTGATTTATGAGGAAATTGAAGTCCACTGACCGTTTGAACAAATTGCTTTTGCCTAAAAATCTTGGGTTTTTTTGTTGTTGTGCCCGCTGAATATTTAATCAAGAATATCCTTATAACGAGATTACGTTACAAAATGCCAGTGTTGAATAAACAAAATCACGAAGCCATGAATTTATTGGGACATTTTAAAACATCAGAGCAAACTGACGAAGTTTCCCTGGGAAATACAGAAAAATAATCGTCTCTAAAAAAGCCTACATCACAGGTGCTTTTTATTTTTACAGGATGCTTGGTTTTATCTTGAGTCACATTTTTTGTGTCAATTGAAAGCAATACAAATGGATTCAGAATTTTTATTTTCAAATTTAAAAAGAAACATTTAAATCCTGAAACGTTTTTGGCAGGAATTACACTTTATTCAGCCTCAGACAGAAGTTGACAGAGTATAAATTTGGTATTTTTGCAACTGTTACAAATCCAATTACGATTTGTAATGCGCTCATTGATTTAGTTTCTCTTCAAAGTTGAAAATAAAAAAAAAATTGATAGCAAAATCGATAAATTCCGATGCTGTAATGTATAAAAAACCCATACAGAAATTAAAAAATTGATTTATCTGTGAATCTTGTGCACTCAAAAAAATGTTTGAGCTGGAAAACTGGGTTTACATAATATGCCAGAAAAAAGTTTTCCCATTGAGTTTCAAACACCGTTATAATCAATTGGTTTTTAATAAACTTCGTAATTGAATTCATTTCAGATTGTTTTGAATAGGAAAAAGCACTCAAAAAATATGTTGTTGGAAAACTAGAATTTGGAACTTACTGAGGGCTCTCAGTTGATTTTTCATCAAATCTTATTGCGAAAAATCATTGTGCAAACCTCACTTGAGGACAGGTGGTACTTTAGTAAATTCAGTACAATACTATGCATTTTTAAAATTTGTTTGATTGCAATGTTTTTGCATTATTGTGCTTTTGATGCTCCGGATGGAACCTCAGAGAAAAATTAATGGTGCATTGTAATTTTTTTAACGAAAGACATTTGTTTTCCAGATACTGAAGCTTTACTTGTATGTCATAAAAGGTCCTTGGAATGATTTTTAAAATATATATATACAGTTGAACCTCTCTAAGTCGAATTTCAAGGGACCAAGAAAAAAATTCGACTTAGGGAGGTTTCGACTTAGGGAGGTTTTGGGGAAAACACAGAATAAAAAAGTTCAGGACCATGTAACACTCAAAAAGGGCATATATTGATCCTCTACATTTATTTAAGCATATACAGTATTGAATTCAAAACAAGGTTGGGAAGAGATTCCTTCCTTTAAATTTTGTAAAGATGCCATTTTTGTGAGTGGGTCATTGCTACACTAGTAAAAAGGGTACGCGTCTAATCACGTACGTCCATTAGGACGTTAAGTACGTGTTTTTTTTCCCGTTAGGTTGGGGTTTGTTCCCAGACGGTCCTCAGGAAACAGACCCCGTCCCGGACCCAAAAGTGGTCTTAAACGTACACAAAAGTGTTGTCCTCATTTAGGGGACACACTTTAAGCTTGCAAGTTTTTGAATTTTAGCAATTTTTTTCTTGAAAGTTTGCAAATACAGTAGCTGTTTTGCTGGAAGTCAATTCCAATCTGAAAAATGGCCTATCCCCAAAGAAAGGCTTAATTCTAGTGCAAAATATAATGCAGTTGAACCATGATAACTCACAACTTCTCTATGCTGGGCTTTTTTTTGTAGCACAGCCTATGTAATTTTTCACAAGCAGTGCACAGAATTTCACAATTTTGTGTGTGTACAAAATGTTTATTTTCATGGCACAAATTAATTTTTACAAGCTGTTCCCTGTATATTTTTAAGGTACAGACATAAATAATTTTTAAAAAGCTGTGCCATGCAGAATTTCCCAATTCTATGCCTGTGTGCCATGCCAATTTTCATGGGCACAGGCCTTGTGAGTTTTACAGTCTATGCCAAATCTCATGGGCCAGACATAAGTCATCTCTGTTAAATTTCTACAGCTCTGAATAACTTTGTTGTGCTGTCATCTCTAACCTGTCAGAATAATAAACTTCATGCCTCAATTGCTAGCCAACTGCTTTACTTCTACCCAGACTTTCATCCATATTCCAGTTCCTCTTGAGGAAATCACAGTTTATAAAAGTTCAAAATATTTTTTGCATGCTTTTGGAAATTTACTGAAAATTCTTCAAGGGAAATGTATCTTGAGAACAGAACTAAGTAGGTTATATATTACACGTGTTCGTAGTTACTTAAACTAGGTGTGGTCCAAGGTGTCGTTTCACACCCTTTCTTAAACTCAATACGTAGACCTTGTACCTCACAATGTCTTTCTCTGCTGCAATTGCTGCAAAAATATTGAGGCTGGTAGTGCAGCAGAATTTTGCGGATAATATGCATTTAAAATCCTGATGAATTGACCCAATTTCATTCTTGGTCAATTCAGCAGAAAAGAAGAAGTTGGGTAGCTTTGGGGGTAGCTGGCCCCCATTTTTGAAAAGTGTCAGCTTAAGCCTTTTGTGTGGTTTTCTTCCTGGTTGACCCTCTGTGCATTGCACTGTACTCCTGGGGTCCCAGTGAATGTTAAAATTGTAAATGATGGACTATTCCTTTTTTTTTCTCACTCCTTCCTGATGAGGTCGGCATGTCAAAGATTCTCTGAAATCCAGGAATTGTTTGTTGCCCTCGGTTTTTTTTTGGCCACACAGGGGGTTCATGGACTCTTACCGGCAGTTTCGTAAAAAGAAACACTGTTTCTGGTGCCCAGGCACCGGAAACAGTGTCTCTTTGTTCAATGAATGGGGGAGGATGCCGCATCAAATTAAAGCGGCTCTCCTCCCCCACCAAAAAAATGCCTGAAGTAAAAAAAATGTCCCTCCTTGTGTACGAAAAATTCGACTTAGGGAGGTTTCCCATGAAATTTTTCGACTTGGGGAGGTTTTTTAAACATTAGTTCCTAAGGGATTGGAAGGGGACTGGGGAAAAATTCGACTTAGGGGGGTTTTCGACTTAGGGAGGTTCGACTTATAGAGGTTGGACTGTACTTCAACCTTTACGACGTAACAGGGTTATATAGAGAACACTGAAGACCAGAATTTTCACTACTTGGATTGGAGCCCACTGAAGCCATTTGTCCAGACAAAGTTATGGTGTTCGAGACGCATGTGTGTGTGTGTGTGAGACAAAATACCGGGTGTTTAAAAATGAAGAAATTGAGAGCCTAGAACTTTTCTCATCTCTAATTTGACTTTTTTTTTTGCTTGGCCTCTGCGTCCCCAGGTGCTGTTTCCAAAGNGAGAGAAGAGCATTACTTCATGCGCACAAAAACTGGGCTGATTATTGTTGCGTGCGTGACGCGCGTCCGTGTGATGATGACTGGGTCGCAAACAATGACGAACAGGTAATCTGCTGGTGGGGGACAATATATTTTTTTTCATATTTTATTTCAAGTTTTTACTTGTTGTGTGGAATGAATCCCGGCTATTGCTGCTCATTATCGGTCGGGATACCGGCGGTTTTTCGCGTTTATTTGTCGGGGGCTTTAATGACAGGGTCCCGCGGAACGTGATTTATGAGTAAATTGAAGTCCACTGACCGTTTGAGCAAATTGCTTTTGCCTAAAAATCTTGGTTATTTTTTTGTTGGGCCCGCTGAATATTTAATCAAGAATATCCTTGTAACGAGATTACGTTACTAAATGCCAGTGTTGAATAAGCAAAATCAGTAAATCACGAAGCCATGAATTTTCGGGACATTTTAAAACATTATTTGAGCAAGCTGACGAAGTTTCCCTGGGAAATACAGAAAAAATTCGTCACATCAAAAGCAGATGAGTCCCCTCATTAGAAAGCCTACATCACAGGTGCTTTTTATTTTTACAGGATGCTTGGTTTTATCTTGAGTCACATTTTTTGTGTTAATTGAGAGTAATAAACATGGATTCAGAATTTGTCTATTCAAACGTGAAAAGGAACATTTGAATCATGAAACATTTTGGGCAGGAATTAAAGTTTATCCAGCCTCAGACAGAAGTTGACAGAATACAAATTTGGTATTTTTGCAACTGTTACAAATTGAATTACGATTTTTAATGCGCTCGTTGATTTATTTTCTTTTCAAAGTTGAAAATAAAAATTGAGAGCAAAATTGATAAATTCCGATACTGTAACTTATAAGGAAACCATACAGAAATGAAAAAATAAATTGATTTCTCTGTGAATCTTGTGCACTCAAAAAAATGTTTGAGCTGGAAAACTGGGTTTACATAATATGCCAGAAAAAAGTTTTCCCATTGAGTTTCAAACACCGTTATAATCAATTGGTTTTTAATAAACTTCGTAATTGAATTCATTTCAGATTGTTTTGAATAGGAAAAAGCACTCAGAAAATATGTTGTTGGAAAAACTAGAATTTGGAACTTACTGAAGGCTCTCAGTTGATTTTCCATCAAATCGTGTAGCGAAAAATCATTCTGCAAACCTCACTTGAGGACAGGTGGTACTTAAGTAAATTCAGTACAATACTATGCATTTTTAAAATTTGTTGATCGCAAGGTTTTTGCATTATTGTGCTTTTGATGTTCCAGATAGAACCTCGGAGAAAATGTAATGTTGCATTGTAATTTTTTTTAACGAAAGAAATTTGCTTTCCAGATTCTGAAGCTTTACTTGTATGTCATAAAAGGTCCTTGGAATGATTTTTAAAATATATATATACTTCAACCTTTACGACGTAACAGGGTTATATAGAGAACACTGAAGACCAGAATTTTCACTACTTGGATTGGAGCCCACTGAAGCCATTTGTCCAGACAAAGTTATGGTGTTCGAGACGCATGTGTGTGTGTGAGACAAAATACCGGGTGTTTAAAAATGAAGAAATTGAGAGCCTAGAACTTTTCTCATCTCTAATTTGACTTTTTTTTTTGCTTGGCCTCTGCGTCCCCAGGTGCTGTTTCCAAAGGCTTGCCAAACAAGCAAGCAAGCAAGCCTTTGAAACGAATCCTCTGCCAGCCCGTTGCTTAATTTGCATGCAAAAAATGAGAAAGAAAAAAAAACACGCAAACTTTTTTTTTTCAAGACCAGAGGAATAACAGAGAAAGAAGACTCATAAAGCGCATAGTAATCATTCCTGAGTAAACACGGGACACCTGCAACAGCCATAAAAACCTTCGCTTTTGCTGCTGCTGCTGCTGCATGCCCACCACTTCTTTTTTCTCATTTTTCTTTGCGTGCTAAATTTCTGCTCTGCTCTGCATTTTGCGGAAACCTAAACAAACCAGTTTCGGTGCCAAGAATCCAAACACTCGAGATTCCGCACATGTTCTAATGAACTTTCGCGCTCCGGTTTCTTTTGCACGAGATGCGCCGGCTTCTTTCTTAGTTGCGTTTTTATTTTCATTGACAAGGGTTTTCTTCCTCCTTTTTTTTGTTTGAATGTTTGTTTTAATGCTTTTTTCCGCCCACTGGCTTTCCCGTTTGAGAAACTGGCTTCAAATCAATTATAGATTCTTCCCACCTCTGCTGAAGGAGCAGAGAGACAGAAAGAGAGACATGTTTTAATTTTTTTCAGCAGTTTACAATTTTTGTGCTCAGGTTACTTGCTATCGAAATTACAAAAAAAAATTAGGCTGTAATAAAGAGAAAATTGAAGGTTTTTTCCCTTGGTTCGGATTTTATTTTCGATAAGCAGTTCGTGCATTCTGTGCAGTTTTTGTTCGCATTTTTGTTTTTTAACCTTTCAAAATTTGCACCTGCGCGACTCGCGTTTTTTTCCCCAAGCTGTTTCTTAAAACAAGCTGAGATCAGATTTTCTGCCAAATGAAAAACAATTATGTTGGGACATCAAAAGTTTCTTAGAAGCTGGACAGGAATTTATTCAGCCCCAGATTGGGCTTGAAAGAGCATGAAAACTCTGTATTTTTGCTACTGTACACGTTAAATTACGATTTTTAATATTTGTATGCTTGTATTTATTTACTTTCATCGTTCCCCGTTTTATAGATGTTGAAATTCAAAGAAAATTCAGCGTTTGGGGAAGAAAATGTGTGCGAGAGAATTGAATCAAATTTTGAAAATTTGAAAATTTTCAAAGACAGCTAACACTTGTTTCTGTGAGGAGAAGAATTTTCAAAAGGTTCCAGAATCATGAGGGGGAAAAACCTACGATGTGAATTACGCAATCCTTGATCAAACCAAATTGTTGAATGAATATTATTTCTAAAAAAATTTAATGTACCGTGGAATTGAATCAAATTTTAAAAATTTGAAAATTTGTGAATGACTAACACCTGTTTCTTCGAGGAGAAACATTTTCAAAATGTTCCAGAATCATGATGGGGAAAAAACAACCTGCGATGTAAATTATGCAATCCTTGATTAAACAGAATCGTTGAATGATATTATTTCTAAAAAACTTTCCATGTACACTGGAGTTTCTTCCTCTGGTCTGTCAAAAAATTAATACACAAAATGTTTGTCCATCAAGTAAAACAGTCGGAAAATTTGCGCTCAGTTGGCCCCGCACCCTCAGCAGACGCCACTCTGTTATCTGCTATTTTTCCTCCGCGTCATTCAAAAAAAGAAAGTTTGCATATTTTCTGGGGTTTTATTTTCTCTCGTGAATTTGCTAAAGTTTAGGGCAATTGGCCACACCGACTCACCCGTGTCAGTCAGTCAGAAAGAGCGAGCATTCGAGAGTGTCGCTGACGCGGGCAGGCGTCACTCGGTCGGCTGCCCGCAAAAATCAGCGTCGACAACGTCGATGAGAAGAAGAAGGAAAATTGACACACAAAAAAGTAATTTTCAGGAAATAAGATACTGTATGAAAAAAAAAACTGACTTCGCCGTTTGTTCCGGTTTTTGGTTACCTTCCTTCGCCTGCGAATGTTCGTCGCGCGGGGGGAAATGAAGTAGGGAGGCTAGACTCACATGCCGAAGTGCGCGGTTTTATTTTTATTCTTCTTTTATTTTATTTTTTTTTGCGAAGGCTTCGTTCCGGAAAAAAAGTTGGCTAATTATTTCTTTTTCGATTGTTTCTGGATTACTCAAAATTTGTCCCAATTGTCTTTTGTTTTTGGCCAATCTTCTGTGTATTATTAGTATACAGTTGAACCTCTTTAAGTCAAATTTCTAGGGACCAGGAAAAAAATTCAACTTAGGGAGGTTTTGATTTTTGGAGCTTTTCAGTGTTTGAAGAAGCAAACACTTTTGTTGTGAGGAGAAGTGGAAAAAGTGTGGGAAATCATAAATGCGGATATTCTGGGCCTAAACTTGCTCCTTAATGAGTTTACACCTTGCTGAACTTGGAGGCAGGGGTTCATTTGCGATATTTGTCTTTCACTTCCTTTTATCACGAGGAAAAAATTAGATTCTTAATCTTAAGACAGATATATGCGTAGAGCGGAGAAAGTATTTTCAAATTCCAGTAGGAAATTCCTATGACCAAAAAAAAAAAAAAAAGAGAAGGAAAAATTGGTGGTAAATCATGTCAGAAAAATGCAAAGATATATAATTGAAAATTCCAAGAATGTCACTGTTCATTGTCAATGTGTTTAAAAGAGTTATATTGAAAATCTGATTAAAATTTGCGAGACCTTCACTTTTTTCACCCTTCGTTCGTATTTTTTCATTTATTTTCCGCTGGAGAATTCATAGTAATTAGATGATTATTGACAAAAATCTGGAACAACCAGATTTCTGCGGCATTTGGAGCAGAAGTTGAACTT
>CAJPEX010002660.1:7394-36675 GCA_905338405.1 Notodromas monacha
AACATGAAATACAACTGGACATCTGACGTGTATGCATACCCCCATTCATTCCCTGGCATTGGTAACAAAATATATGTAAAAAATAATTTAAAGCACAAGGTCTTCAGCTTGTTTCTGTATGAGGTTTAGTTGAATGAACAAATTAGAGAGAATCTTTGATGAGAAATCATATAAAGCCAACAGTTTATCTTGATCCTTTAAGATTTCAGAAAGTGTCTCTTCAACAAAGAGACCCTTCATCCAGGTTTTCTACAATGAAATTCTCTGTACAAATAATTCTTCTGGTACCTTGCGTTTTGCTGAAAGAGAGAGAGAGTCCACTTGCAAGATCAAGAAAACAATATGACACAGAGTTACATATCCATCAGTCATATTCCTCATCTGTACTTTGTTATAATACGAGGCGTCGGCTTAGAAACTCAAACAGACCATGACGACGCCGACGTGCATCCATGGAGAAAAACAAACAAACAAACAAATAAATAAAAATGAATCGACCGGAAGAGAATTCCGAGCGAGCAACAAACCGCATCCGGCGTTTAAGCTTTCCTTCCCTTTAATCCCTCTTCCGTGACCAGAATACTGTACATATAAGGTGCGGGTTTTATTTTATTTTTTTGCTGCTCCCTTTTTAGCGATGCTTCCTCAGCAGTTTTTTCCCCTGTTTTTTTCTGAGAAAATGGAGAAGAGGTCAGCTGGAACGCACAGGAAAAAAACAACCAACCTTTTTTTCCTACTTGCGCGAAATTATGCGTTGAAATCCAACCCAGGGTTGCCAACCGTGGGATAATGAAGAAGGACTTTTTTCCCAATCTGCAGGGAATTTTCTCCAATATGTAAAGAGTAGCAATGAAGTATGATGCAGTATCTTTATCTGAAATTTTGGAAAGACAATATGACAGTTGAAATTATCTGAAGAAAAATAAAAGTTGGCTTTTCTTGTAAATAGGCAGCAGATACATTTTCACCTGCTGAAATGAATTATTTTAATTTTTCATGCTGAGAAACCTTTTTTCAAACCACCTTTATAATTTTTGAAGAGATTCCACAATACTGTAGCTGCTTTATTGGTTCTTAACTCAATTTTTGCAAAAGAGCAGAAACCTTTTAAATATACCTGCCATAAAGTATTTTAAACAAAACTTTTTTGAGTCTGCAATCATTTTATGAAACTTTGCTAGTACACAGAATTATGATCTGAAATTCAACCTAGGGCTGCCAACTGTGGGATAATGAAGGAGGACATTTTTTTGGCAATCTGCAGGGAATTTTCTTCAGCATAATCAAGGTAAAAAGTAGCAATTAATTATGTTGCACTATCTCTATCTGAAATTTTGGAAAGACAATGGCAGTTGAAATTATCTGATGAAAAATAAAAGTTGGCTTTTCTTGTAATAAGGCAGCAGATAATTTTTCATACTGAGAAACCTTTCTTCAAACTACCTTTCTAATTTTATGAAGACTATTGACACTATAGCTGCTTTATCTGTTCTTAACTCAATTTTTGAAAAGAGCAGAAACCTTTTAAATATACCTGGCATAAAATATTTTAAACAAAACTTTGTTGAGTCTGCAAAAATTTTATGAAACTTATTTGCTAGTCCACAGAAATTTGTTTTTGTGGAAATTTGCCTGTATACATGGACCCAAAAAGGTTTGGGAACACTGCTTTACAATATTCAAGGTTGGAAACCATCTGTTGGGGAATTGTGCCAAATGTGTTAATTGAGATACGATTGATGCACGTTTACAATTTTGAACATGGTAAAATTATCATTGTTTTCAGTATGGTCATTATTTTCAGCTGACAATATATGCTGGTCATTTTGACAGAGATTACATAGCACCTGGTGAACTTGTATTTATTTATTTTAGGGATTCTCTCGGAAGTGGATCACATGGCGAACCTGGGTGTTGAGACGATTTGGCTGTCACCGGTATACAGGTCACCCATGGCGGATTTCGGCTACGACATCTCCGACTTCCGGGACGTTGACCCGATCTTCGGAACACTGGATGACCTCAGAGACCTGCTCGATGCAGTTCACGAACGAGGCGAGCCGATTTATTATTCCCGTTATTCTTAAATTCATTCGATTCTCTTACGTTACTGCGGATATGTTGGGGTTCCTATATATAAATAAAATTGGTTTTTCTTTAATCGAATGACATAAAAAAAAATTAGCCGCATTCCCTCGGAACTTGAAATAACGTCTTTTATAATAAAATTAAATCAGAGGGATAAAATAATTTTTCCTTGAACCATCTTCGAGTATAGGATGTTATTCCAAAAAATTAAGAACAATTCATCTTCACAGCTAGTGTTTATACCCGAGAAATTACTCAAGGGTTTTTTGGGGAATCGTTTACTTCTGTTTAAAATATGAACATAAGTCTTGAATTATTCTTTTAAAATCTCGTTACAACAAAGCCATTGGGACAAGTAAAATAGCTTCATTTTAACGAAAAAAATAATAATTATGATTCGAACTCAATTGACATGTCAGCTGTTGGACAGGGTGACAGCTTGGGACCAAAAAAACGGATTCTTTGTAATCGATTACTTGTTATAAAGAGATTCGTTGTAACGAAATTCTACTCTAAAATTGGAATGACTGAATTATCGAAAGCTTTTTGAAGAGCAGAGGTGTGGCTTTTCTGATTTTGAAAAGATAAAAAAAAAACTGCGTGAAGATCAGCGGAAAAATATTCAAGTAAGAATCGAAATTTACTTCCGGAAATTTTTTGTTGTTGGAATTTTCATCAGCACCGTGGTTTAGTGAAAGTAAAATAAGTGTTGCACATTTTATTACTCAGTACAAATTTTCTTTGTCAATATTTGACAGCGTGACATGACAGTATAGTACACTATAGTATTTTTATCGGTTTTCATTTAATTTTTCATATTTTAAAATAAAACATTCAAGGTATGCGACTGTTGATGGACCTGGTGCCAAATCATTCCAGTGACGAACACGAATGGTTTGTGAAAAGTGTGCAAAGAATCGACCCTTACACGGATTACTACGTTTGGGTGGATCCAAAAGGATTTGATGACAATGGGGATCCGATCCCACCATCAAATTGGGTCAGTTATTTTCCAATTGATGCCTGTTTTTCTGCAAAGTATTCTCGCAGTATGATCTTTGGATGAAAATGCCTGATAAATTTTGACCCAATTTTCGAATTTTGAATTTCAACTGAAATCAGTAGCGCATTAATTACTCTTAATTGTCTCCAGTATTAAACATATGCTATCAGTGAGACCCCAATATGCAAACATAATTGGCGCATCAAGAGTGTCCCAAATTCAAAATGTCCCTAAGGCAAGTCTTTTTTTCCTTAGACTTACATTTAAAATATTTTTAATTGGTGTTTCTAGGGAAGAAATATTCATCAGAATTAAATGGAAAAAATGGTCTGCAAATTAAAACTGATTCAATCAAAGTCTTTCTACTCAATAAGGACATTTGGAACATTAATTACCATACCTGGGATACCTCTGTACAATAAAGTACAGTACATTAAAATGCAAAATAAATAAAATGCAATTCAAAAATAGAGGAAAAAGTTTCTCTATTCTGGAGGTAATTTTTTACACTTAGCTAAATGGATAATGAAATGGTTCAAGAAGTGCCAAAGAACTTTTCTTGAATAAATCTTAAGGTTGGGAATATCTGTTTCTTGTAATTTGGCCTGAAACTTGTCCACAATTTTAGCACGCAATTTTTGAATGCTGAGCCAGTGTCCACATGTTAGGGCTTTTTATGCAAATTTTTTTTACAGGAAAATAAGTGTCCATATGTTGAATTGTCAACATTTCAAGATATCTGCATGTGGGGGTCTCATTGCATTTTAATGCAGAGCTGGTGAAACCATTTATTTAAAAAATTACGTCATGATTATGAGCAGAATTTTTTTTAGCATGAAAAAGCAGCAAGCATGTATTTAAAATAGCATATGATAAATTATATAACGTTTTTTACTGTTTTTATTTATGGACATCATTTTTTTGTTTTCTTGTGCATGATCAGTTGAGCATCTTTAGATTCTCAGCTTGGCAATGGAATGAGGAAAGACAGCAGTTTTACTTGCACCAATACCATCCAAAACAACCGGATTTCAACTATTATAATGAGCTGGTCATGCAAGAAATGCTGGTAAGTTTCTTGCTGCTGGTGAAGGAACCCAATGACCAAATCCTACTTTATACATTTACTTGCACCAATACCATCCAAAACAACCGGATTTCAACTATTATAATGAGCTGGTCATGCAAGAAATGCTGGTAAGTTTCTTGCTGCTGGTGAAGGAACCCAATGACCAAATCCTACTTTATACTGAAACCTCACAAGTTCGGGTTTTAAAATTGGTCTCGTCGTCTGGAGCTCATTAGCAAATCACATTTCAGTTGATTTTATTTTTTTCTTAACCTGGGAAGATATAATATACGGTATTATATTTCTGAATTTCCGGCATTTGCCGAGTTGAGACTGGAGACCGAATTTCTCAGCACAGCGGAGTGCTGGCAAAAATTAAAAAGTTTTTGTCCCACGCAAAATGTTTTAGCATCATGGTGTAATATTCCAATTACCTTTTTCTTCTAAAAATTTAATTAGTGTAGTTGTACTTGTTAATATTCTATGCACTAGGTTTTTTTAAAAGATCAGAAAAGCAAAAATTTTAAAACAAGTATAATTTAAACAGTACATTTTTAACCCTTACAAGTCAAGTCTCAATTAATCAAAACCTCCAAAATTTAAATTTTCTCTCAATCCCTAGCCAATTCCTTCAATACCTTAAAATTCGACTTAGAGAGGTTCAGCTTTATGCATTCAAATTTTAAATTACTTTTTGTCATGATTTAAAACCGATTTAAAAACTTATGAGATGAACAACTTCTGTTTTAGTCTAATTTTAATAAAAGAACTACGAGAAATGTTCTCTTATTAGTAAAAGTACGTCGTCAAATTTTTACATATCAATTACAACAGTTCTATGATGATTTGGTTAGGAAATAATTTTAGATGATTAATCTGCCAACAAATAAAGAAAAAAATTCCTGAATTAATAAGCTCTTGATCAGAAAGTACGTCAACTTTTAGCTACTTTTTATTTGTCACGTTCACTAAACCGGTAGTCTATTAATAAAAGAACTCATAGGACATGGGTTTCATTTTTTATTTACTTATTTCGGCGGGCTTAGTTCCTTATCTCGGACAAGTTTGTTCCAGGATCCCCTCAAATCTGACCCAGAAAGCCTCAACTGTGAAATTTTTGTTTTGTTTGAAAATTCAGGACATAGTGGCATTTTGGCTTGAATTTGGAGTGGAAAATCAATGAAAAATAAACTGAGCAAATGATTTGGCCAGAAAATAATTTTGTTGAATACCTGCACCCAAAGTAAAAAATAAATAAATAAATTCCGCCCAAATCAGGGAATTCGTGGAGAAGTTTGTTCTAGGATCCCCTCAAATCTGACCCAGAAAGCCTCAACTTTGCATTTTTTTGTTTGTTTGAAAATTCAGGACATAGTGGCATTTTGGCTTGAATTTGGAGTGGAAAATAAATGAAAAATAAACAGAGCAAATAATTTGGCCAGAAAATAATTTCGTTGAGTATCCTATACCCAAAATATAGAAAAGAAAGCGCCCTGAAGTGGGAAATTCTTGAACAAGTTTCTCTGGAAATCCCCTCTAATCTGACCTATAGAAAGCTTCCACTGCTGTTGTGCTTTTTTTTTGTTGGTTTGGAAATGCAGGACATAGTGACCTTTTGGCTGGAATTCGGAGTGGACGGGTTCAGGTGCGACGCAGTGGCGCAAATCGGGGAAGTGAATGACTACTACTTGGATGAACCACTTTCGGGGAATCCCTGGGAAACAGACCCTGAAAATTATGGATACCTGCAACACATCTACACATCGAATCATCCCCAAACATTCCAAGTGCTGCGCAACATCAGGATGCGAATGGACGAATTCGTCGCGGAGACCGGAACCGAAACCAAGTTAGAAAAAAAAATATATATACTGTATATATATATTTATAAGCAAGGAGAATGTTCAAATTTCCAGTAACAATATACAGTATATATATATACCTGGGGAATGCTGACAAGCAGCAAATAAATCATATTTTTCAATCGACCAATAAACATACATGGGCTATTCTATTTTTTTAGATTCATGATTGCTGAAATTTACGAAAACATAACGACTTCGCTGTTGTACTACGGCACTGAGGAAGAGCCAATTGCACACTTGCCCTTCAATTTCCGCTTCGTCTTCGATGGGGAGCTGAACGGAGACGTGGTTCGTGGGATTGTGCAACCCTGGTTGGACGCGCTGCCGGATTGGAATCCTCACACCAACTGGGTGGTGAGCCTCAAATACTGTACTGTATAAAAATGTCCTTTTCTGTCTGTCTTTCCTCTTGGAATGTTGAACAGGTTTCTGGAGTTGTGAGGAAAAAGGTGTCTATAATAAGTGTGTAGACTGAGGGAAAATGAAGAAATCCATTGATGAATTATTCCAATTCAAAAAGCAAAGCAGGCTGCTGGATGTTGGGACACAAAATTTTACATACACGAGAATTATGACATCTTACCCCTCTGTAATGCTTGGAAACATTAATGCTGGGATCAACTTATGAGGCAGTGTTTTTCTTTGAAACTCATTTATTATAAAAATAAGTTCCAGGGTGTTCAGCCTCATACAAAGATACTGTATTAATAAATATTGCCTGTTGTCTGTCCTGTTGGAATGTCCCCATTCTGTATACATGAACAGGTTGAAATTGGAAGGAGGGAAAATCATCTGATGCTTGAACTGAGTAAGATTTAAAAAATTTAATGCAGATTTTCCAAGTTTTTAAATAAATACGGTATAGTGCAGATTTTGGTACAATATTCAGTCTAAAATTATAAAAATGCAATGAGCAGGAAAATCTCTCATTAAACTGAGAAGAATTCGTTCAACATGCTATTGAAGGTGATGCATGTACAATATTTTTTGAAGATTTTTTTCTCATTAAATTGTGGAAAATCTAAATTAACGTTCCCGAAAAATTAAAATTTTTCATAAAGTGTGGACACCGAAAGACTCAATATACCGTGTTTTTTAATTATATTTTTCGGCCATTTTGCAAAACATATGTACTGTATATATATTATTCTTTCCAGTTATTGAAAATAGTGTACTATACTGTACATGCATACGCACGTATGCAGTATATATGTGACACTTATTTCCAGGCATAAAAAAACTCGAGGACTTTCCAGAAATAATAACGTACCCACAGCAGCAGCAGTGTGAAAAGTGTGATGGATTGTGATTTAAATACAACCTCATCAACACTAAACACAAACCTTCGTCTATTTTATATACATCTTCGCAACATCAGTTATCTCGACGAGATGCATACAATTTTCACAAAGGCGAAGTCCAAGGTCTCTATATATAATGGTTATATTCATATCAGACGTATTTTCCCATTAATCAAAATTGATCCTCGAATATAGCAATCTTTGATTTAAACAATCTATCTTTCTTATAGAGCCTGATAATGACAGGCCTTCAGGAATAAGTTGAGGCATTTCTCGTATGAAATTCTGCGAATTCAGTATTTACGGTATGCCAATGCAGTAATTTGATTCCACAGGAATTAACTTCTCGGCTATACTGTACATGATAATTTAAATTTAATCCTGATGATGGATTCCCTTCATCAGTTCCACTACTAATGCCCTAATAAGTAATTATACAGATATTTTTATACAGAACCACCTTGAAAAACTACGTAAAAAAGGCCAATAAATAAATAATAAGACACGATATAAAAAAGACAGTTTAAATTAAAACTTTTAGTCTTCGGAGTTACTATACGTCGTGAACTTTACACGTAAATTGGAAATTTAAACAATAACATGAATTTAATTTTATTTGATTTCTCTCATATATTATTTCAGAATAAATAATGAGAGCTTCAGGTACTGCACTTGATTCATTCAAGTGCTGGGGATTCCATGACACAAAAGGGTATTATTCAAGTACTGCAACGGAAAACCATTAAGAAATGCTGATTGGTTCCAAAGCCACAAAAATTTGCTTAACTGAGTGGTTTAAGATATGCAGAATGTTTTTTATTATTATTTCAAAGCCATTTCAAGCTCCTTATTTATGGTTCATTTTATGATTTCACATTTATATTTATATTTATAAATTGATACTGTTTTGGCATAAAATGATGTGTAATGAAGAACCAGCAGAAACAACAAATCATGTGGGAAACTGTCCAACAAATCATGTGGGAAAATGTCCAACAAATCATGTGGGAAAATGTCCAACAAATCATGTGGGAAAATGTCCAACATATCAATTTGGAAATATTGTACAGTGCTGTATATGAAAAACTTGCATTCAATTGAAACTTTTTTGCTAGGGAAATATCTTATTGCAGCAACTACAATTTCTTTGAAGGAGTATCACTTTTAAAATTGTAATGCAGTCTATTATTCAAGTTAGAGTCCACTATAAAAAGCAAAATTATGTGGGACATGTATATATAGGGATCACATTACATTTTAAGTTTGAGATTCTGATCTATCTTAGAACAAGGATTGTTTCTGTCAGGAAACGGTACAAATCCAGTCACAAGGTTTTGGACACCAAGTGTCTGGTCGTGGTCAGGTGTTTTCAAAAAACGGTCAGGTTCCCTTTAAAAGTCGTATTATTTATGATCAAAAGTTGGGATGAAGTCTGTTCTCTTCCCATCAAATTTTGGAAGGACGATGATGAAAACACAAGTTGGCTTTTCTCCTTATAATACTTTGGACAACTTTTCATGTGCTGGAATAAATTAATTTATTTTTTTCAATTCTGAGAAACCTTTATCCAAACCCACCTTTCTAATTGTTTGATGACATTCTTAACTGAATTTTTATTTTAAATACCTGTCTGATAACATTTGGTGAGTCTGCAAAAATTTCATGAAACTTTGCCAGTCCACAGAAAATTTCTTGGAAATTTGACAGTCCAATTTTTTTTTATTTCCCGGTCCACAGGCTCAAAAAGGTTGGGAACACTGGTTTATGTCATAACTTTGCTTTTTTTGCACTACAAATATAGACAGGGAACCACGATAACAAGCATCGTGTGGCCAGCAGATTTGGGCGATCTTGTTCCTAACAAAGACAGTCCTTTGCCATGTTTAGGTCAGTGTTCCAAAACCTGTGGTTCACAGACCAGCACCAGTCCACAAAAGTTTTTTGCCAGTCCAAGGGAAATTTTCAGCATAATAAATGTATCAAAAGTTAGGATGAAGTCTGTTCTCTTCCCCTCAAATTTTGGAAGGACGATGGCAGTTGAATTATCTAATGAAAACACAAGTTGGCTTTTCTCCTTATAATACTTTGGATAACTTTTCATGTGCTGGAATAAATTAATTTATTTATTTTTTATTCTGAGAAACCTTTATCCAAACCCACCTTTCTAATTGTTTGATGACATTCTTAACTGAATTTTTCTTTTAAATACCTGCCTATAATAACATTCAAGCTACACTTTGGTGAGTCTGCAAAAATTTCATGAAACTTTGCCAGTCCACAGAAAATTTCTTGGAAATTTGACAGTCCAATTTTTTTTATTTCCCGGTCCACAGGCTCAAAAAGGTTGGGAACACTGGTTTATGTCATAACTTTGCTTTTTTTGCACTACAAATATAGACAGGGAACCACGATAACAAGCATCGTGTGGCCAGCAGATTTGGGCGCCACAACATGGACATCATGAACATGCTCTTGCATTTGCTTCCAGGCACATCGGTCACTTATTATGGAGAAGAGATTGGGATGGAGGTAAAGGACATTTTGGTTGTTTCATCCCAGATAAAAATCTCCAAGGAACTCTTGATTATTTTTTGTCCCAGAAAATTTTCAAAAATACGGTAACTACATAAAATGTGGTTCTATTTTACCGTAATTTTTTTACCACAATTTTTTATCGCCCGATCAGAAAAATCTCAAGAAAAATAAACAAATTTTCCCTGTAGAATATCACAGCAAATTAACCTCACAAAAATTTTCTCTGGTGAAAAAAATAGTGCACAGGATATTAATGAAATAGTCTTAAAATTCAGAGAGTCTTTTAGATCATCGCTTTTGGCGCTTCAGTCAGCTTTCAGCAGATATATTATTCAGAATATTGATTCAGAATTCCCCCCTCTGAAAGACAGGAAAATTTGAGAGCAAAGTTTATAAATTCTAAAAAGTTCAGACAAAATTTGTGGATAAACTATGCAAAAATTTATTTTTAAATGAATCTGAAAATTCAGTATAATACTGTAGTACAGTGAGACCCCAAGATGCGGACATAATTGGTGCATCAAGAGTGTCCGTAAGTCGAAATGTCCCTAAGTCAAGTCTCATTTTCCCTTAGACTTAAACTATATAATTTTTAATTGGTGTTTCATGTACAAAATGCTCACCCTAATTCCATGAAAATAAAAATTGTCTCCCAATTTAAACTGATTCAATCAATGTATTTCAACACAATATGAAGCTTTGGGGAATTGAATACTGATACCTCATCAGTACAGTACATAGAAGTGTTGGCATTTTCTGTAAAAATATAATTCAAGTGAAAAAGAGAGAAGGAATAATTATCTACATTGGAGGTAATTATTTTAAATTAGCTAAATAGATGGTAAATTGGCGAGAGAAATGCCCAAGAACTTTTCTTACATCAATTTTAGGGTTTGAAACATCTGTTTCATGTAAATTTGCTTGAAATTTATTTTCAATTTTATCGCGAAATGTCCCTATGTTGAGTCAATGTCCTTATGCCGGGACTTTTTTGTGATTTTTTAATGGTAAAATAAGTGTCCCTAGGTCGAATTGTCCACAGGTAGAGGCGTCCGCATGTGGGGGTCTCACTGTATTTTATACTGTATAATAGATAAGTTTGTTTCTTCCAGAACTTTTGAAAATTTGGGAATTTACATGATTTGTCATATGGCTGTGGTTATATTTACATGATTAAAGGTGATAATTTGTTGTACTGAATCATTCATTGCAGTAAATAGGACACAGTTTGTTATAAAAGAATGCTCCTGTAATCTTTCAATCAAATCATGTGACAATATTTCTTTTGTTACAAGGAATTATTCATGATAACATATCTTGTTGTAAATGAACATTCTCTGCAATGAAATACAGAAAATAATCAGGTTACAGCTTTTTATTGGTTTGCATAGTGTGATTGAACAGTATAGAGTATGTGTTGCACATTTTGCAGTGTTTTCTTCTGCTCTTGATGTGAACCATATGATTGCAGGATACGTTCATTACCTGGGAACAAACCCAGGATCCATGGGGCTGCAACTTTGGACCGGATAATTACATAATTTCTTCCAGGGACCCAGTCAGGACACCCATGCAATGGAGTGGCGAAGTCAATGCAGGTAATATACCACGAAATTTTAAATTAAACAATTATTTTTGAAAATTTCCCATTAAATATCCAACTGAGATTCATTGACATGGTTCTTCATTGGTTCATTCATCATCATGTACCTCAGAATCATCACGATTTAGGAATTTTGCTCCCATTCTCTTAGTCTTTGAAAGGAGCCTTTACTACAGTACAGTGGCCCCCCGCCTAACAGACCTCCCGTGTAAGGGATTTTTGCCAAACAGACCAGCTCTGCAAGCAGTTTTTCCTCCCACCCAACAGACAAAATCCGCCAAACAGACTTCTTTTGGTTTAAAATTAGTGTTGAAAATTGGAATTTGTAATTTTTTATGTAATTGAATTTGTGTAAAGGACTTTTTGTCTAACAGACTCATCCCTTGCACAAATCAAGTCCATGAGATGGGGGTTGACTGTATTGCATTAACTATATTGTACATTTAAAGCTCACCATTGACCCGAGGGTCATTTTTCGTATGTCTGTGCATGTAAATATTTGGTACTGTCCTCAAAAAAAAAACAAAAACGTTTTAACGCTCTTTTTTTCGGAAAAACGACCTTCTCATATTTGGTCACGTTTGACACGAAAGTATAATGTGGTGCAGTGTACGAAAATGTCTCTTCCCGAAATGGAACACCTTTCACATTCGTTATCACTTATAACTGGGCTTAATTATTGACCGACACCGAGAGAGGCTCTTTTAAATGGCACATTAAATTGCAGTACGCCCCATGTTCGAGTCATAAAAACCTGGGCACCCAGAGAGAAAAAAAGCTGCGCAGTTCCCAGACTTTCAAAAGAAAATAAAAATATGTAATTAGAGACGGGACCGAATATAAATTGCCGTAATTCCGAGGCATAAAAAATCACAGGAAAGTATCAAGTACCTGAAAGAAGTGGCAGGAGACATAAAACCCCTGGTAAGACTGCTGATAATAAAAGGCAAATGAATACTACGGAGGTTCACCATGACCAAAGGTACAATTTACATTAAAGGGTTTCCAAAAATGGAATGAAACTGGTTAATCATTGTAACTAGATAATGCTCCCAAAAATAAACTACGGGTTCTGCTGATGGAAAAATTACTTACTGTGTATACACTTGAAGGAAAGGAACCTAATGGGCTTGTGTAAATAAAAGTTTTAGATGCTTATAATATTGAGGGTTTTGTAGATGAAAACACCTTTTGTTGCTTTTTCAGTAAGGGGTTTCAATAATGACCATGCATGAAAAAACTGGATGCTGAGTAAAACTGAAAAAGTTTTTCCCAGCACATTTTCAATCCTTGAAGTTGTCTTTCATTAGGGAACATAAATTTAAAAAAAAAGCTTGCATTACTGGTGGTACATTGCAATTCAAACTCCCACAATCCAACCATCCTGCAATCCAATAGTAAAATTTGCTAGGAGGTTGACTCTCAATTTGACCCACAGAGAGGCATGAAACATCAAATGCCATGTATAAAACATGCCAATTTAAGTTGTCTTGCAATTCAACTGCTTTGAAATTTGACCCCAGTCCAGCAATGGATTAGGGTCAAATTGTGAGGTACCACTTGTATTCATAATTTTTAAAGAATTTCAATTTGAATAAACTTGTCTCCTTGCCTTGACCACCATGTTTACACCATAAGAGTAGTTTTCCAACCTCAAATAAAAATGCTGTACTGTAGCAGATCAGGCACATCACTCTCCAAACAACATTTTTGTTTACAAAAATTTTTTCTCTGTAAGTATACCATTTTTTTCCTGTTGGGGTCTCCAGGAACCTTTCTATATAGAGAGAGGTTCTCTAAAATCTAAATAGTCTTCAAAAAATGTTCTCTGGTTCCCTGAATTTTGTTCATAAGCAGAGTCCACATATGTAAGAACCTTGGGGAAAAATAAGAACCAAACGCACTTTCAAACAGTTCAAATCGCAATTTCATGTCCTCTGATGTTCAGATGTTCATCTCTTCAAGCTCTTGGAATAATGTTTGAAAATTGGATGACAAATTATTTTGTGACCACTCTGTCGAATCAGTCTTCAGAGTTTTCCATGAGTGCAAGGATCAGATCCCATTTTGCACCATGCACAGTACCACCTGGCCTCGAGGGGGAGTTATTGGCGAATAAAGGGAGTTGTTTGTTGGTTAATGGCCGGATGAGTGAGTTGTGGGGGAGAACCTGTGGAGATAGGAGGTAAGAGAGTGAGGAAGAAAGAAGAGGGATAGAGAGAAACATGGAATGAAGGAAAGGAATTGGGAGAGGAAAGAGATGCTGGCAGGAAGAGAGTGAGCAAAAGGAGAGAGAAGGAGCTTTGATGCTATGGGGAAAAAGGCACCACCAGGAGCATTGGGGTCGCATGTGTACAAAACAAGGTCATCCACATCACACAACCCTCTAAAATGGGGTTCTCTTGTGTTCCCCCTAAATATTGAAAATAAAAACTTGTTCCACGTTAAAGCAAGTCTCCTTCCTCATGAAACCCCCCCCTCTTAAATTAGATTGTATATCTTGTTATGGCTCAGTTAACAATGCCCAGAAGCTCTCTCTCTCTCAGTTACTAATTACATCAATAAAGAATGAAATTGGACATTTTTTAATAGAAATAGATATCAGGAAATTACTCGGTCTAACATACAGTATTTTTCAAAAAATGGACCATGGACTCCTTATTTCTCTGTAAATTACAGTACAGACCAATTGATGGGAAGAAATTACTAAATTTCAACATCCTGATGGGGAAAAAATGCATGTCCAGGTTGAACTTCTCTGTAAATCCATGTACAGGTATATTTGCAATTGCCTTCCATAAGCAGGTGAACCTCAATAACTCAAACCTCCCCAAGTCAATACCCGCTAAGTTGCATTTTTCAGGTCCTGGTCTGAAACCCCTTAGAAACCATACATTAAACATCTCCCTAAGTAAAATGATTTTTCCTTCAAACCTCAATAAGTTGCCTGTACGTTGGCTAGTATTTTCTTGTCACAAGAAAAAAAAAGCAATAAAAACATAAATTGATGCATTTTAAAAGGAAGTGAAAGACTTAATTGGACAAATGAACTCCTGCCTCCAAGTTCAGCATTCTTTCAACTCATTTAAGAAGCAATTTAAGCTCCAGAATATCACCATTTTCAATTTTGAGCAATTTTTCTACGTTTCCAAGAAAAAAAGTGCTATATGTACTTTAGCTCAAACCTGTATAATTTAGAACCTCTTTAAGTAAATTTTTTCACTGGTCCCTTGAAATTTGACTTAGAGAGGTTTGACTGAACAGTAAATTGAGAATGAAAAGAGCTCCAGCACAGACAAAAATGTTGGACCACTCAATTAGATTCAAGAAGGTCAGGTCTGTGCAATAAAAAATTCAATCTTGAAAAAAGGTTCTGCTTGTCATAAGCCACAGGAACCACTGCACTACAGCTGGTATAGGGTTACAGAGTTCTTAACCCCTCAACAACAGTTGCACTTCAACAAGAAAGGGTGTCAATCTATGTGACCACACTAGCAGAACAAGGAGGAAAAAAAATAGGAGAGGTGGTCTGAATATACAGTATGAAATAAAATAAAAAAGAAACCATGAGTCAGATACCATTGCCACGCCAATCCTTTGTCCCACGTTTCCCTTCCAGCAGATAATTGCAACCCGTATAACAGCCATCACCTCAGGCTTTTGTGGCCGTGCATTGGAATGTTCCTCTGCCTTGGAATGTTCTTTCTTCCAGAAGCACCGTTGCTCTAGAAAAAAAAATGTCCACGTCGCCATAAACTGTTACAGACAGTGGATATTAAAAATAGAAAAGTGTAAAGTGTAGAATTTTAGTTCCCAATGGTTTTGCTGTAGCAGTATTTTAGATTTTTCATCTGCCCCACACTATTTTTATTCTTTTTAAAGAAAGAATCTTGCACTTTGACTGGAAAATGCTGTATATTTGAGAGGAATGAAACGTAGTGTACTGTTTTGAATAGGAACCTATATATTTGAAAGATACTGTATTTAAAAAAAGAGGTAAAATGTGGTGTATCATAAAAAGTGTGCACTACAATATATTTTCAAATGCATTCATATTTTATTGAAAAAAACTTCAGGCGAAATAAAAATTCTTTACTTGGCCCAGAAAAATGGCGGTTGTAACTTAAACATGTATTAACACAATGTTTGCATTTTCTCACTGCATTTTAATCTTTTTTCAAATAAACAAAAGAGGTTCCCACGCAATTTTAGTTATTGTAAAATTCAATGACTTTATTGTAATATTTATTTTGCAGAGACAAAATTGCCAGAAGTTTTCAAGGGATAATAACTTGCTGAAATACATTCATAGCATTTTTTCACCTGAAATACGTTCAGTTATACTTTGTGTTCTTTGTCAATTAGATTTTTAAAATCCATTTTCTATACATGAGCCATTCCTTATTTTGGAAGACTCAGACAAACCATTGATGTTCAATTTCAGTTCTATAATTGCCCATCCTCAAGGTGATACAGTAAGATCTAATAACAACAAATGTGTGGGGACTTCAGAAAAATTTTGTTACTGTATAACAATAATTTGTTTTTGGATTTTCATAATTTTTGACTGATGGGAAGATTTGTAAAAATGTAAACCCATATATATTCAAGATCTCCTTTTTGTGGCCTTTTCAGATGTTTTCAGTTATAAAAAAAACTGATCTTCAAAAAGAAATTCAAATGGTAATAAAAATCTACTCTGTATAACAGAGGTATAAAAACTACCTCTTTTTGTTGAATAAGTTTTTCTCAGCAATCTCTGCACTGATTTATGGGGATGGATGTTCCAAAAAAGTTTACAATTTTTAAGCATCAGTAGGGTTTCTCATGCATAAGCCCCTTTTAACATGAGTTTTGCTGAGTTCATGTTTTTCACTACCCCTCCCCCTCTTTCCTTTCCTGAACTAGGAAAAAAATTTTGACAGAGAGGATATTATGTTCAGGTGAATTTTGAAGAATTTTTGTCCCTGATTCCCCCCTATGTCCAAAGAACAAGTCTCAGTCACATTCTGACTGGGAAATTTGAGTCTGTGCCTGCCTTCATTGGAAGTTTCATCTAAAAAAATCTCAACAAGTTCATCAAAAAAAGTTGTTACACTGAAATTGACAATAAGTTTGTTGTAATGAGATTTTTTTATAGCATGTACCCTATAGGATTTCTGCCAGCTGGACTTGGAAAAAAGTTTGTTATGCTGCTGAAAAATTTGCTGTAACAGTATTTGTTGTAATGAGATAAGCGTTACTGTAATATGATGTAGGAACCACCTGCAAAAGTGGGTCGGAATGCGCCCTGCTCCTGCTGGTAGCTTATTGTATACAGGATATACAATATAACAAGGTAGAAAACAAAAACGAAGAGAAGTAACATAGGGCTTCACTTCCTTCAGTGAGTGATGCTTGATGGTTCTTTGTTGTTGTTGTTTTTTTTTCTCGGTTCGCCAGGGTTTTCCTCTGCGGACAGCACCTGGCTTCCGGTCAATGAGAACTACGGCGCCATCAACGTGGCGGCCCAGGAACAGGAGAGCCTGTTGGACTCCCATCTCAAGATTGATCGGATGCTGCTGGCGGTGCGGAAAACTGACGCCGTCCGCTTCGGCTCCATCGTCTTTCCGGATGAGTTGATAGCAACTGACACACTGGTGTTTTTCAGGTACTGTACTAGTGAACTGTAGCATATAATTTGCAATGTTATCTGTGCTGAAGTTACGAGTGTGAAACGGAAAGTATTGGGTCTTGGCCCTTGGGAAACGGATTCATTTTTTTTGCTGATGTAGAAAAATTAGCAATCGAAATTTATATGCAAGTTACTTCATTTTATAGTGAATTTTAATGTTTGCCAATTTTCAAGAATTGTTTAATTACCTTAAATAAAAGTTATCCTGAGGTGGGGAGGGGGTGGCATTGTGTATGTTCATATTGGCATCATTATAGGACAGGGACAAAGTAAAAATTCCAAAATATACATTGAAATCATTCTACAGTAGAATTGTTACAATAAGTGTCATCATAACAAATTAGTGTTTACAAAAATTTCACTTTTGGGTCATCCCTGCCCAATAGTCACAATGTTGAGTTCTTTATAAATAACGTTTTGTTATAACAAAGCTATTTCCCTGGTTCCAATGCCTTTGCTGCACTGTACAGCATATAAAAACTTCCTGCAGTAGACCAATGTTACAGCAGCTGGAATAACAGGTATAAAATACCTCATCTCTTGGCAAACAAATACTGTATATTCTCATAAAAGTTGGGTGACTAAAGGTAAAGAAGAGGTCCTGAAATTTGGTCGGTCCTTGAAGTAGAATGCGACAAGACTAGTTGAAAAGACTTTGACTGTTCCTTTATGGGAACCCTGTTCAAAGTCCTAATCCATTGGAAGCCTTAGTAGTCACAAGAAGCAGTGGCTCTTCGAATCTTGATACTGCCCCAGGGTGAGTAAAGAAATATACTGCAATTGATTAAAAAAGCTAATTTTCTGAGGTCAAAATTGCAGTACCACGTGTTTTAGTTAATCTTCAAGAAATTCCGAACGCACATTTCTAGATTATGCATTCCCAAAATGCTCTTTACAGAGCCCTCACGGCTAATTCTCCATGTGAAAAGAGAGGATTCCTTGACTCCCTTCAGCAGAAATACAGTTTATGTAAGAAAAAATGGAATCGACTGCAGAGTATAGATTCAGAGAAAAATCAGCAAGGTATTCAAAGTGGAAGCCGCTGAAAAGGGCCATTTATAATCGTTGGAAGAAAAAATAAAATAATGCCTACATTCTTTGTAGTAGGCTCTGCTAAGAAAATTAATGTGATCAGAGAAGGGCTTCTTAAGGGCTAGTGAGAAATACCTCCATGATGTATGAAACGGTTAATAAACTCTGTATAAGAAGTCCTTCATACTCTTAAATTGTTCAGAATAATCGAACTAACATTGGATTTCTCATTTTTTTCAGCTCAATTGTGCAGACAAGCAGCCTTCTTCTGGAACCACATCAAGGCATTGTGATAGAATATGAGATGTGAAAAATCTGATGCAGTTTGAAAAGACACGGAGGCTAACAAAATCGAGCACAAAAATAAATACACAAAGTTTGCACAGACAAAAGCAAGTTTTGTTGTTTCTTCCAGATCTCCTTACAAAGATTTCCGACGTTCACTTGAAAAAAAAATTGCTCGTTCTGTTCTGTTTGAGGCTACGCCTTAGTCTTACCGAACCTTATGCTCGAAAATTTCGTGTCAATGCTATAGCTGAGCGTTCTGTGTTATTCTTTCGGTCCCGAAGAGAAGCTTTATGTGTCATTAACATACCTCTCGAGTCAAGGCCTGCTGGGGTAGTGAGAACTGAACAAGAAAACCAAATTCCTCTCAAGTTTTTCCCCGCCCAACGACATCCAGACAGAAAGGTTCGCCTTTGTTTTTTTTTTCAGTACTCGTTCTCCTCCTCTCCTTCTTCAGTCGAATCAATCCCCACCTCTTCATAGTCCTTCTCCAAGGCGGCCAAATCCTCGCGAGCCTCAGAAAACTCGCCTTCTTCCATGCCTTCACCCACGTACCAGTGAACAAAGGCACGTTTGGCGTACATCAGGTCAAACTTGTGATCGAGTCTGGCCCAGGCCTCGGCAATGGCAGTAGTGTTGGACAACATGCACACGGCTCGCTGCACTTTGGCCAAATCGCCGCCGGGCACGACTGTGGGCGGCTGGTAGTTGATGCCGACTTTAAAGCCTGTGGGGCACCAGTCAACGAACTGGATCGTGCGCTTGGTCTTGATGGCGGCAATGGCGGCGTTCACGTCCTTAGGAACAACGTCGCCGCGATACAGCATGCAACAAGCCATGTATTTACCTGCGGAAAACAACAGACCATAGGCTGTCAAATACACCAGTATTTACCACGTAAACAACACGCACCCCGCTTTTCTGAGAAATTGTTGTTGTTGCATTCAAAAATTCCCCTGAAGCACAGTCGAAATTAGTGCCAGCTCATACTTGCAAACCATTTTTTCTCTCTCAACATTTGAAAAACATACAGAAATTATTTCTGGTTACCGCAATTAGCATAAGAGGAACTTTTGGAGAAAATTGAAAATCGAGAGTTTTGATACGACATGCAATTCAAAGGGAAACTTTTTTGTGTACTCAACTTCCGGAGGAATAAAAAAATACATAACCCCTAACCAGTTTGCATTTTAAAAAACGATAAGAAGCAAACCTATTTTTCATGCGCAATACTTTTTCTTAATTTTTAATTTTGACCTGGACACAGTTTTCTTGTGCACTGATATTTTAGACAATACGGTCCATCTCCAAAATTTAACAAAGGGAATTTAAAGATGAAATACCCCACTACCCCAGTCATTATCTGCACATTTCTTCTGAAACTTTATTGTTAGGCTATCAAGTTTTAAAAGTATTTTATATTTTCGAAAATTGAAACAATCGTAATTTACGATTACTATATTATAATGCGACAAGGCAACGCCACACTCGAGGGACTAAAATACTTGAACTGACCGAAAAAATGCATGCAGTGTTCTGGCAACACTCATCATCACTGCCACTTTTCATTTCCTAACACCTGTACTGTACGACAAACTTATCAACTCTATCAAACTCGACTCTCCATGAAACGATTTTAATTCATCTACAACGATTTTTTTCCGCATGAGAAATTTTTTTTCTCTATCCATCTCATAAGGGCTCTCTACAACGAAATTCTCTCGGACAGGCATTTTATCCTGATCCCGTGAATTATGTAGAGAAAAAATCTGTAATATAAACCCTCTTCTACTCATCCCAGACAAACAAAGCCAACCGATCCAGAAAGGTTTCAAAGGTAATGTACCTCTTAAAGGATATCATCAGTTGTCCCACACACAAATTTCCCTAGGCGTCTCACACAATTACTTCGTCCAAAATTTACCTCCACAATATAACTGTACTAATAAAACAAAATATCTTTTGGTTCGGGAAAAACCTGACGTGGAAAAGTGTAAGTACAACGATTCTATGGCAATTCATTTTCTGGGCCTCGTCTGAGTTTCATTTCAAAGATTTCAAGACGCATTTGGTAAAGTGGAACACAACTTTACTCAATCTTTCGTCCTCCTATTTCTCAAGTCATCAAAAATGACCTAGTAGAAACTTCTGAATATGAAAGCAACAGGTTTCAATAATCCCGGAATTTCTCGCACACTTGGTGTCAAGCAACGCTATTGCGTACGACCGCGATGAGAGATTCTGTAAAAACTACAATAAATTGAAGAATGAAAAAAAAAAAATCGAGACTCACCATGACGAGGGTCGCACTTGACCATTTGGTTGGACGGTTCAAAGCAAGCATTCGTGATTTCAGAAACAGACAGCTGCTCATGGTAGGCCTTTTCAGCCGAGATGATCGGGGCGTAAGTGGCCAACGGGAAATGAATTCGTGGATACGGAACCAGGTTGGTCTGGAATTCGGTCAAATCCACGTTCAAAGCCCCGTCAAAGCGCAAAGACGCAGTGATGGATGACACAACTTGAGCGATCAGGCGGTTGAGGTTAGTGTAGGACGGTCGTTCTATGTCCAAATTGCGGCGGCAGATGTCGTAAATGGCCTCGTTGTCCACCATGAAAGCGCAATCCGAATGCTCCAGAGTAGTGTGAGTAGTGAGGATGGAATTGTAGGGTTCCACCACGGCTGTGGATACTTGCGGGGCCGGATAGATGGAAAACTCCAGCTTAGACTTCTTTCCGTAATCGACAGACAGGCGTTCCATGAGCAGCGAGGTGAAACCGGATCCAGTACCACCACCGAATGAGTGAAAAATCAAAAATCCTTGAAGTCCAGTGCATTGGTCAGCCAGTTTCCTGATCCTATCCAGAACCAAGTCCACGATTTCTTTCCCGATCGTGTAGTGTCCACGGGCATAGTTGTTGGCGGCATCTTCCTTGCCAGTTATCAGCTGTTCAGGATGGAATAACTGCCGGTAAGTCCCGGTCCTGACTTCGTCTGAAAATTAAAAATGAAATTATGAGTCATAATTATTAATACAAAGCTTATTTAAGTTCCGGACTCGTTAATCCGTCGTGCTGTTTACTTGACCCGTTTAAACAGAAGTCGTGTAGGTGAGGCGTACTAGTCGTCGTCTGTTTTTAAAAACACTAACACAGAAGATCTGCTGATACAATGACGGAATTAATCTCTCCCAAGATGGAAAACATTTCTACATGCAAAATATAATCCAACCTTTGGCTCAGAGAAATTGGGAAAAATTATTAAAAATACTTCGAATACAGTACCACAGAAGACTGTCAGTATACTGTACAGTTGAACCTCAATATAGGTTGTTACCTCCTTAAGTCAATTTTTTTTCAAGTCCCTGTCTGAATTCCCTCAGAAACAATGCATTGAAAACTTCCTTAACTCAAAGAGTTTTCCTCTAAAACCTCCATAAGTTGAAGTTTTGAAGCCTTTTGGCTATCATTTTCTTGACCCAGGAAATAAAAAACCGAATTTTATGTGTTTTGAAAGGATGTGGCAGACTAAATTGGGCAAATGAACCCCTGTCTCCAAGTTAAGCATGTCAACCCAATTTAGAAGCAATTTTAGGCCCAGAATATCACCGTTTACAATTAGTGCAATAAGTATTCCATGTTTCCTACAACAAAAATGCTCGGTTAGTTGGTTCCATAACGCAAATAACTGTACAGTATATAACTCAATCAAAATTTTTGGCTGGTCCCTTGAAATTCGACTCAGCAAGGTTAGACTGTCCTTAAAATTTCAATTCCATGGCTTAAAAGAGCTTTCAACTCATACGCACAATTTTAAAGATTATCAGCAGGAGACACGCGAAGATTTGGACCACGCACAAAATGTTCGGAGCCATTTTCCGGACGCGCCGAAGAAAGATGGATAATGCGCAGATCCGCAGGGAAACTCACCAACAACAGACGGCTCCAAGTCAACGAAGACAGCTCTTGGAACGTGTTTGCCAGCCCCTGTTTCACTGAAGAAGGTGTTGAAGCTGTCATCACCTCCTCCAAGAGTCTTGTCGGAAGGCATTTGTCCATCCGGCTGGATGCCATGCTCGAGGCAGTAAAGTTCCCAGCAGGCATTACCAATCTGGACTCCGGCTTGGCCGACATGAACAGAAATGCATTCCCTCTGAAAAGCCAAGACGGTTCACAACTATAAGTCAAAATGACCTGAACTTCGGAATCCACACCAATATTCACCATGATTGAAAGTTAACGAACGTTTGTGTGAAAATTGTAATGTAGGCACAATTAGGGAGATCTCGGGAAGCAACGACCGCGATGGAGAGCTACCACTGTAACGAACGGAGCACTCTTCACAAAGCCAATCGGCTGGATTCCGGAAAAACCTATGCATAAACCATTAAGAACAATTGATGTATCATTCGTGAAAATGGCACAACCTCCATTTCACTCGGCACAAAATCGGACAGCCCATCCAGCTCGCGAGAAAGATCTGCGCCAGGTTGCTGATGCCCCAGGAACATAAGAGGAATTTGAACTGCTGTCGGGGCGGCGCGCGGACTTGTCGGGGCAGCTAGCCAACGTTGAACCTGTCTGCGAAGTGTCAGGCATGCACCGGTACAAAACCAGGATATCCAAATGCGTGAACTGCATCCGACCCGCAGCACAATGTAGTACTGTACTGTGTACTGTATTTACACACTAGCATTGGCACTGCTGTTTCTATTCAAACATTGACTGCAAAATTAGATTTGTGTGACATATTATACCACATAAGATGGCGCTGAAGATTTTTGTTGAAAAAAAATCCAAGGAATTATTAAACTTTATTCTTGAATAACATTTTATGTTAGCATGAAGCTTCAGATTTTATTTGAAAAATGACCAATAAAATAGAAAAGTCATTCATGACACCAATAGTACATCGCCTGGAATTTCTTGAAGCAGTGCTGTACGTACGGTGTCATCTCATGCATGAGGCAAACTTACTACTTGAAAACCAAAAGGAATTTTCAATAATAAAAGGCATTATGCTGTCCCTTCTAATTAGTTTAGTTGAACTATACAGTATTACTGTTTCAAACATTTCAAATGATCCTTCAACAATTGCGTAGACATAAAACCGTAATAGAGGCACCTTGAAAATGTTAGCAAAGAAAAATCACATGATTTCCGTTTTTAATGTGAATTTAAAAGAAGTGCGGCTATATAAATACAGTATAAAAGCACAACACAGTTCAGAATTAATTACAGTTGACCCACATTAAACTGCCCCCAATAAACATTTTGTGAAAATGTTTGTCATAATTAATTCATTGCAAATAAGTTAATTTATTTTGCTCTTGGACCGGGGAAAAGTTCACGCTTTTAAGGCATATAAACACCAAAAAGATTATCCATACAGTATATTACTGTATATTTTCTGCTCCTTATGAAGGACGAAAATTTTTGAAATCTTCGCCATAATCGGACGATTTAAAGGAACCAGAAAATCCTGGCATGATTTATATATATTCTATCATATGGCACTATTTTGAGACAGTTACTGTACTGTCTTTCATCCATGCAGAAAATGGCGCAGTTACGTCATGTTTCATTTATATTACGTAGCGCATGTTGAAGTCCCAGAAGGATCTCCTTATTCTCCTCTACAAAAATGCTAACTAAAAATAAAAAGTCGTTACAGCATGCGGAAGTTCAATCTCATTTCAGCTATTCAGCAAAAACCTGATGATCGATTATTATTTTTTCACATTGTTTCCCTGTTTCGTTCCTGGAAAACGTTTTTAGATTTTTTATCTTGACAACTACTGTAGCTGAAATACTGTACCCGTTCTTATTTTTGGTGGGGAAGGCCGAATAAAGATTTGCCATTTCTCATCACATATGCGAAAATGTTTACTCCCGGGCGTCCACTTTTCAGTATGATCCTCATCATGTGCAATAAAGAAGTCTATGTATTGCATTACCTCGAAGAATTGTCACAATAATTCTTGTTTATTGATTCAACCCAAACGATTGACATGAACGGCACATCACAACAGCAATATACGATTAGTCAAGTATTGTACAGTCAATAGGTCAAGAGCTCAGAACTCGGAAGCGAATGAGGAATGCTTCCTGCATCCGCAGTCCCACGTCCGGCTGCCTTGGCTGGGCTGTCTTCGAGGTCTGCTCACGCTGGGATAGATGTCATCGTAAGAGAATGAGATGCTCATTGTACAGGACAGTTCTGTACTATCCTGTTGATGAAATGCTCTTAGTTTCCAACGTTTTACAAATGTCCGCGCACTGAACACTCTGCATCTTTCCGCCAGTGAATGTTGCTGTGAATTTTAGGTTAGGGAGGACGCGCGAAGTTATTCTCTTCATGAGATTGTTTCTGTCATCAGTGAGTCCAGGCAATTTGATTTTTCCGTTACCAACCTTCACGCAGGTGTGATGATCGATACCTGTGTGCGATTTGATGAAGAAATTAGCTTCGATATTCTAGGATAAGCGGTGCAATATTATTTTTACGTGAAGCTGGAATCGAAAATGACGGCAAAAGTGGATACAGATACACAGAATGGCGCTACTCACGAAAATTTCTCGTGGAGTCAAAGTATATTCGAAGTAGATATGAAGATTACTGTTCCGAAGTCCGTCTTGAAAGGGAAGCAAGTGAAGGTTTCTTTGAAAGGAAGTAATCTTCGGGTGCAGCTCGTCGCTACCCCAGAGACTGAAATATTGGTTGAAGGAGAATTGGAGTACGACATTGGTGGCGAAGATAAATTGTCTTGGACGCTCACCCCGGGAGAGTATATTTTGGTAAGTGGCTGACGAGACTATCCACGACGAATTATCAAGACCAATGCGCTTCCAGCTAACATTGGAGAAACCGTTCAAAGTCCAAAAGATGTGGACACGATTGTTCAAATGGGAAACTGAGTTAGAAGCTCAGAATCTATTAAACGAAGCACCGTTCGAATCGCTGGAAGAAGAAGAGCAGCAAAAAATCCAAGAGCTCATGTGGAAGCAGCGCCAAAAGTATTTGGTACAAGAAGGACTTGCCGGTAAAGAAACCCTTGCAACAACGCAAGATCAGGTGCGCATTTACACTTCTCAATCAGTTTGTGTACATGTTACGATGGGAATATTTTATGCATTCATTTCTTTTCAGAAAACGCTAGCAATGCTGAAAGAAGCCTGGGACAAAGATGGTTCCCCATTTAAAGGGACTCCTTTCAATCCTGACGTTTTACAGTCGATGGGGTCGATTTTTTCCGATAAAGCGTGATGGATTTCCGGGAAGATACGCTTTACCGTGATCTGATTGTTGTTTGGAATGACGTCTTGCCTGTTCGATCCCCTTACTTTACTGTTTCAAGGAGGGCAACGCGTAATTTATTTTTCCGTGCGAAGACTTAATTGTGGTTTAATCATGTTTTATTCATCTCCGGTCAGGTTTCGCTGCGAGTCATTTTATTTGGTCTGTGTGTGGTTGGGTGAATCACTTGAATATTTGACGTGCTTGCGGATGTTGACTACCGTGAAGATGTCGAGTTGAAATGCCAAGTGGCCGAATGCCGCCTGCGATCCAGCGATACGTCGGCCAATCGGTCGAAGAAGAATACGGCATCCGGGATGTGTGGGCAGAAAATCTCGAAGATGAGATGCACAACCTGCGCTCGATCGTGCAGAAATACAAGTTCGTGGCGATGGACACGGAATTTCCGGGCGTCGTTGCTCGACCCATAGGTCATTTTAGGGCGAACACTGACTATCAGGTTTGAATCCTTTCATTTTGGAACTTTGAGGGAAAAAATGCCTGCGTTATAAGATGTATGTGTTTGAAATCTCTTAAGCTGAGGCCTGCTAAGTGTCGAGGTGGTTTCGTTGCATATTATTGAATACACTACTGTGGGATAGCTCTGCGATTCCTGTTCCTGTTACCAGTTGGTCTCCATTTTCGTCAAAATTTATTCGAGTGAACATGAATTACTGTACTTGGATAAGCTCAATCTGAACGTAGATTACTTGTAGATATACTGCATCAGTTTAAATCAACTTCAACATTGCGATTTTGGTCAATTAGTGTACGTCTCGAGATTTTGTTGTTCTAATTCTCAGCTGCAAGAGGTTTTGTAGTATGAGTTCATAAATAGAAAAATGAAATTCCACTGAATTTTGACCCCTAGCATCATGAAACGAGTCAACTTTCTTTGGAACCATCTTAAGTTCATCAGTTACTTCGGAGTGATGATGTAGGTACATTTATTCTGATGAAAGTCATACGAATGAACGTTCCTGTGATTAATTCTGATTTATTTATTCATAAATGGAATAATGAAAGTCGACTGAGTGTTAGCCACTAGCATCATGATACTAGTCAACTTTCCTTCGAAGGATCTCGAGTTTATTTTGCTTCATCAGTTGCTTCGCAAAGATGATGTGGGCGCAGTTATTTTGATAAACGTTCGACTGAGCCTCGAGGATGATCATTTTGTCAAATTATGATGCGAATAAACGTTCCTGCGATTGATTATGTTTTATTGATTTATTTTTATTCGCAGTATCAACTGCTTCGGTGCAATGTGGACATACTTAGAATTATACAAGTTGGACTGAGCTTTTACAATGAGCACGGAGAGCTGGCGCCGGGGGTCTCGACGTTTCAGTTCAACTTCAAGTTCAGCATGACAGACGACATGTTCGCGCAAGATAGTATCGACTTGCTGACCAACTCGGGGATTCAGTTCAAAAAGCACGANTGTTTTCGGCGCCCACGAGCATACGGACGCTTCTAATTGCGACTGTTTCGGATTCGCTTCGGAAATCACGTCATTGGGGGACGGGGGCTTTCGAAAAGTTTTTACGCTGATTCGTTATGAACTTTCGGAGAGCAAGTTCGAAACGTTGTGATCGACGTTTTTCGTTTTTTCCATGTGGTAAATGTGCCTCACTGGAACCCGCGCTTTGAAGAGTACTTGTACTGCACTGAATTCGATGAAAAATCGGGCCAAGTTTTTCGTCTGCATAGAAACCTGTAAAATGATAGTTTTTTGCAAATTACTATTTTCTGGAATTAGTATTACTGCATCGTTGAATTTATAGAAGCTCAAGAGAAGTGTTTTTTTCAGAATCATACATTTTTGACGGGCCAAGAAAATCCATGTAAATGAGTAAACCGTTAATTTTGGCGAGAATTACAAAAAAAATTTAGTTTTCGTGGGGTTTTGTTTATACGATGGTGTGAAATTCGTGGGTTTCGTTTTCGATGGGGAAATTTAAATATTTTATAGAAACTTTTGGAATCGGGGACGGATTTTTTTTTCTTCAAGAAATCGCAGATAACATCCGCAAAAGTCACGGAATATCCCATGAAGAAATGCTATCGAGTGGATTTCAGAAGACGGCAGAATTTTTCTTGTTCAAGAGAGGTTCATTTTAGATATTGAGGAAGTTCACCTTTAATTTTTGTTTTCCTATCGAGAGCCTTGATTTCTTGGGCAGTTTTTGGAATTCCCTTCCACTCTTAATTATCATTTCGTATTGGCTAATTAAGTGAAATGCAAATTCAACGAAAATTTCCATTCTCTCGAGATCATCAGAACTGGATTTTATCAGTAGTTCTCGGATATCGCAAAAGTTTTGCTTAGCCCAAGTATGCTTGTTTTAAATTGAATTTCACCAGCGCAGAAAAAATGTCGCGGCTGCGCAGTTGTATTATTTTCTGTGAATCGTAATCGTAGCTAGATTCGTTTCCCCCCTTTCCTTCTCCTCGCTGAGTGCATTGTGATGTCCGATGAAATCGTCCTATTCTTCCTTTTTTTCTTCTTTTCATTGCAACGATGCGGCGGGAAATAATCTCGATTGTACAAAATTATCTCATCTCTATTGAAAGGCCTTTTTGTGGGTGATTTAAATTCGTTCTGTGGACGGACGCGCTTCAGTTTTTTTTTTTTCAACACTTTACGATTGACGATAATCTATCTATGAATGATTAAAATTGTTCGAAGAGTTCGATATATTGGCGGAATAAGCTTATACAGTATTTCCGGAAGATTTATTTACAATGAGACCCCGACCTATGGACAATTCGACTTAGGGACACTTCTCTGAAATTTTCCAAGAAAAAATCAGAACATTTTTTCAACTTTTTTTTATCTTTTGAACAAATCAAGCTACAGTATTTATATTCACAAAAATGAAAAAATATTTCATGATGAATTCACTACTGTATAATTCATAGTTAAAAGCAAGCTGATTTTTTGTTTTGTTTTTTTGCAGAGATTGTTATCATCTGTGCATATTCTAGCAAGACTTATTCTTTTTCTTTCCTTTTTGATACTAAAAGATCACAAGCTCACATTCTGTGTGGTTTTTTTCTGAATTGTTGTTTTCTACAACTTGAAGTTGAGGGAAACAATTTTCATCAAATTTTTTGAGGACTTCTTTCATTTTTGAAAAAAGAATAACCCATTGAATACATTAGCATTGAAGTCTATTGGAAAATTAGACTCGAATTAGGGACATTTCGACATCAGAACACTCTTGATGCACCAATTATGTCCGCATCTCGGGGTCTCTCTGTATTACTGCGTGAAAGAGGAATAAACACGGTTTAATTGAATGCCAGAAATATCGTGGGCTTGGATTTGAACTTTGAAGTGCTAGCATTTTTGAATCATTTTGTCAAAAATGTGTGCTAGGTGTCCGAATTTAATTATGAGTCGGTTAATTGTTCAACTGAAATGCTTTACTCCAAATTGCGCAAGACTACTGAACCTAATCTCAATTTTCAGGATTTTCTTCTTGTAACCTTTTTCTGTTGCTCGCATGAATCTTGAAGAATT